>VZTV01090144.1:15599-29656 GCA_013400875.1 Anhinga rufa | reverse complement strand
CCTTCCAACCCCTACCATTCATGACTCTGTGATTCTGTGAATCCCAGATTTGATTGGCCAAATCCCTAATGACTTGGAGGAGGTGAATAGGGGACAATGGTTCTTGTCTTGTCCATGTACCAAGCTATCAGGTTGCAGATTTGACACAAAAACAATGAAGCGGTTCTTCACTTTCCATGTTACTGAGCTGCAGGACATGGATCCTGTGGATGCTGAAAGTTTACATGGGTGTAAATTTGCCTGGATAAATCCACAGAAACAATATCCACTAAGAACTATTAAGTACACAGGTGCCACCTTGGACTCAAAGTCCCTGAAGTACAGTCTGGTGCAGTATTTGAAGGAAGGTAATAATGTGGCCTCTATCCTGTTCCCTGGGCATCAGCTACTGGCCCGCACCAGAGATAGGGTGCTGGACTTGCATTACACTTCTTGGCAAGTACCAGGCAAGGCAAGCTGGAGGGAAGAGAGTCGCCTGCTGACCCAGAAGTACCTACATCTCAGCACATACCATTTGATGGGAAAAACTGTATGCAAGGCAAGATCTACCTTTTGCAGGCAGACCCCTTTGTCTGTGTAGTGGCTCTCTGACTTATCCATGGGTTCAAGAATCCTCTAGATAGGGCATATGGATCTATATCCTGAGCAGGAAGCAATATATTTTGTTATGCATTCTTTTCAATTTCTTTACTTCTCAGTAAAATGGAAACTTACTCTGTAAGAATTAATGTCACCAGATAATGTATATGATACTCCAAACTGTCTTTTTTGCTACCTCTAAGTTCTTCCTAATATAGGTAGGTTCTTGCTTTTCCTATCCATAAAGACAGTTCTGCTCCCTAGGCTCCAAAGAGAGCACTCAGAATGGCAGAAGATGTTACTTTCTGATCAGTAAAGTGTTTAGAGAAAGAGCTTTCCTTATTTTCCTTCTTCTTTAAATATCAGTCAGTTTTCTGTAGATCAAAGCTTTCATGGCTTTTTCTGTTTGTTTGTGCATTTGTTTCTTAGGGTCAGAAATGATTTAGAACACAATGGAGAAAAAGAAATAATCTTTTCTTTGCCTTTTGCTATTTAAATGAAGCTACTAAAACCATTTTCAGCTCCAGAATTATCACCCAAACTCAAAACACCCACAAAAAATGAGGGGGGAGGAAGAAAAAACAAACCCTGGAAACATATTCACAAGACTAGCATGTGCGTAGCAGATTTTTTTTTTTTTTATTACTAGGGAATTATTGTATCTGCGAGCCAAAACAACAGCACTCCCTGATGCCAACTCCAGCTGTTCCTCCCTTGTAAAATTTATGAGCTGTTTTCAAGAGCTTGAATAGATCTTGTGATGGAACTTCAGTGTAGCCATGAAGATATTTTTAATTGCTGCAATGTTGTCAGGTTTCCCTATGACAAAAAGCGTGCTGTTAGTTGGCTGATTAGAAAGCATACTCCTTGAGATGCCAACCTGCTGGGTCACTGAGCTAAAGTGAAAAGTCCAGCCAGACTTCAGATCTACTCCAAATCCTTGCTGGGAACGCTAGCAAACAGGCTGACAAAGGCAGGCTGAAATAGTTTTAAACAAGTGCATTAGTGGATATTTCAGTATATTCCCAATAAGGTCTTGACAGAGCTCCAAGTGGTCTCTTGCACCATAGGCAGCTGCAGCTACAGTGCTCATGCCCTGCAAGGGATTCTAGCTGAGCCTAAGGCAGGTCAAGGTTAGACGGGGCTCAGGGTCAGGTTGGACAGGGCTCTGAGCAACCTGATCTAGTTGAAGACGTCCCTGGTCATTGCAGGGGGGTTGGACTAGATGACCTTGAAAGTCCCTCCCAACCCAAACTATTCTATCATTGTATGATTTTATGATTCTAGATGCAGCACCCTGGCATCAGTCCAAAACATCTGGCCTCACTATCTTCAGGTTGGGATGGAAAAGTGACATCCTGAGCACATTTTGTCATTAGAAGTCTTCTAGCAGGTATGATGAAAGTAAGAATTTTATCTCACCTAACCAACATTCAGATTTCATAATTATAATTTTATGTCTGTTCTTCGCCTAAGGAAAGACTCAATTATTTATAAAATCCTAGAAAAGACCGTGGCTTTTCCGTGGACAGACCATGCAACAACATCATCAGTCCTGGATAAGCTGTCCAAAGCAACTGAAGTCACAGCTAGATATTGCCCTGTTCAGTTAGCTGGAGGCTATTAGCTCAAGTACTCCACCCTCCATACATACAAGCCACCAGAAATAGAGAAAAAAGCACAAACAGATGACATGGATTATACGGCCAGTAACTAACAAGGCCTATGTAATTTCTGAGCTTATGGCTTTATATATTTTCATGCCACAGAGATCTCAAACCTCTAAGCATCTCAAGATCTGAGAGACAAAATCCTTAAAATATCTGCCAAGGACACACAATAAAGGACATAAAAACTTAAATAGGAAATTGGAAACGCAGTGGGATTATTAATTGCTACCTTTTAAGCAAAGCTGGCTGTAGTATTAGGACCCTTTGTAGTTTGGCATTTGTAGCCTTGGTAAATTAGAGCAATAAAAGAAATTGGCATCTCTGGACACGGGTAAAATCAGGTGTAATACCAAGGGTTACTAGTTAGTTCATGGTCCTTCAGCCTATTGAAGATAAAAACTGAGACCTATACTGCTATCCCCAGTTTGACCCATGCAGAAGATATTGGGAGACATCCCCACATGAGGCACTAACTGGCCTTGCGTCCCTGGGGAGAAGGCAATGCTTGCTGTTGGTTACCAGGTCAAAGGACTGAAACGGAAAGTAGGAAAATCATGGCTTTATTCTCTCTTCCCCTTTGAGATGATTTACATACATAGGAGTGTAAGGAGCAATCAGCCCTTCTCTCTTGCCTGTCGAACCATAGAGCATCTAATCCAAATCACTGTTAATATTTCATTCGAGTTCAGTAGACTTTGGAGCCAGCCCCAGGCTCAGACTTAGCATGTCTTTTTGGAAGCTCAGTATCTGATTATTATTAAGATGTGAAAAGGCTCCTGTGAAGCAGAAGCCTTAGCATTCCTGTCAAAATGAGACTTAAAGCACAGAAAGGAAGAAAAACTGGATCTGCTGGGCTGCATTTTGCCCTGCTGTCAGGAAACTTGGCAATGGTCCAGGAACAGAGAAAAGATACGGAAGTGGTGTACTCAGGTGACTGGAGATATTTTAGCATGATATCATGCAGCCTGCAGTTCCCAGTGCAAATAGCATCCGGGAATTTGCTGCTTTCTGGGATCTTGGTTAAGGATAAGCTCTAACACTGTATATAAACTTGAGAGACTTTGCACTTGTTCTGAACTGCAGTGGTGGTGGTGTCCCCTGCTCTGCCTCGTTTTTTAGACAACACAAGGCAAAAGAAAGTCAATGGCATCGGATGGTGGAAGCTGGTTTTACATCCCTTTCTTACCCTATGTATAGCTTGGCTTGACCTAGAGAGTTACCTAAAGAAGTAGGAAGCAAATAAGAAGACTCAAGCCAACGCCTTTTTAGTTCTCCATCCTCCCCCACCATAGGACCTTGTTGTGAAGGGACCAGCAAGCCACATGTCATGTCAAACATCAGAACACCTCCAGCTGTTTGGGGGTACATGGTGTTCCCTGTACCCTTTCTGATATTTGATCTCTCCCAGCTCTCTTTGGTGTTTGGAGTTGTTCCTCCTTGTCACTCTGTCACCACAGTGTCTTCCCACTGCTGCTGGTAGGATGTAATGTCCAATAGCTCCAGGCCAAATGGTAGTACATCTCGTAAAAATGTAGTATTTTTGAGAATGAATAAGAGCAGAAGATTACAGAATGCATTTATATTTCTAGGATTAAAATTTTTTTAATAGATTTTATTGGTATAACTGATTAAAGAAATGCAGCATCCTAGAAAACCTAGTCTGGACTGTTGACTGTAACTTCGACCACCTCACCAATGGGGTCTATACATAGCTGTTTGATCTTTCACTACCAGTCTTGAGTTTGCTCAAAGGTGGTGTGTGCTGTTTTGGAGTCTGGCATGTGGACTCAATGTAAAATGGATCCTTCCTGAACTAGACAATTACTGTATAGTAGTGATCGCAAACAATGACCCTTGTTTTTATATAAACTGGTGGAATAATCCATTAGTATCCTTGGAAAAGACTGGGAGAGATGCATGGAGAGTTTGCCTCAGCCTAACGAAGTCACATTAGTGGGATGCCAAAATGTAACCCTTCTGCCATGATCATTTTAACCCCAGGAGGACCACAAATTCTGTATGTGCTCAGCCAAAGAGGCAGAGCTCTCCTATTAGCACTCTTTAAGTTACACAGGTGGATGGTAAAGCAAGGAGCAGAGAGCCATTGCTGTCTTTCCTATGAAAGAGGGATTAACAAAGAGTCTGTCAGTAGGAGCCTGCTAGTGAGAGATCCCCATAATGGCAGAGCAAGTGAATAGCATGTGTTTAAAGAGCCCATAATCCTATATTTACACAACAGTCCTTAATGGCTCATTCAGAGCCATTGCAAAGATCCAAGTAAATAGTGTGGTTAGAAAGTCTGTTACTTTATATTGACTCACTAGACCGTCTGCTGTGGGAGCTGTGAATGTCATGGAGAGCTAAAAGGAGCATTCTTTTGATTTTCTTTTTTTTTTTTTTTTAGCTATGAAAAGCCAACTAATAATGATACTGAAAACCACTTTCAATAGGAACTATCCCTTCACTTTGCACCGGTGAAGGAGAACAACCATTAGCACACTTTGTCAAGGAAAGGGATGCATTTATCATCACCTGGAGTCTTTTCATAGAGACTGGATGTGCTCTAAAAGATACACTCTTATTCAACAAGACGTTATTGAACTCAATAGCACTCACCTGTGTGGCGGGAAAAAAAATTCATTCCCTTCGCTGCAAGAACTACTGGGAAGGTATAAAATGATCTGTTTTACACATATATTATTCAAATAGTCTATTCTGGCTTTAAAATGAACTACATTTGAGACTGGACACTAGATTTATTCTCTCAAATGTTTATTCATGTAAACTCTCAAATCTTCATTAAAGTCAAAACTATACACACAAATCAGAGTGAAGCAGACAGCTGATTAGCATGTGAAATGAAGGTGACTAAATATTTAGAGATTTGCAGAGCAAATAATTATAAATCTGAAGTTAGTGGTCAGTTATGAAATGGACTGTAAAAATCTGATGAAGTCCACTCAAACAAGAAAAATTCACAGAAGAAGCCTCAGCTAATACCTAGTATTTTAGATTCCTAAAACATTATTCAAGATCCTATCTGAACCTTAACTAACTGATCCTCAAAATTCCCATGAGGCAAGCACTGGTATGGAGCAAATAATTAATAAGAAACCATTTATGCAATGAATTTTTCTTTTTGTTTGTGATTGTCTACACAGATCATTAAATCTATTTATTATACACAATGACTCACACAATTATGTCAATAATACTTTGCTTGCAAATAGTTTAAAATTTGCAACTGGAAGGAAGAAGAGAGGAATCCTGCATGCTTATTGCTGATTCCTGATTAATTACAAAAGCCACATGATCAGCATGCCATAACCTATGAATTAGGAATCATTTATTTAATAACTGAATGTATAATTTTAAATTTCTCTTCAGTAAAAAATTTAGGACCTCCAATCTGAGGCCAAAGGTGCTTTTCCTTATGTTAGAGGAAATGACAAAATGTAGTTCAGGCAGTACCATATACTGATGCATAGTCACATATCTCTCAGCGTACACAGGGAGTGTGACATGTAGAGTGGCTGCACCTATATGGGAAAAGGGGATAAGGCTGGAAGCATACATCTTCCTGAGCCTTCACATGTCTGGGGACCTAAAAATTAAAGCCACTGCTGCTACATCGATGCCACCTTGTTCAAACAGATCCGATGGAGCTTCACACTGATCTAATCTGTTCTTTCCTTCTCCCAAGCACTCATGCTACCGGAGTCTGAGGAATAAAATGTGCCACAAGAATAAAGGGAAATGGACCAAGAATATGTCAAATGGGTGTTTCCTATCAAAATAGAATGGATTTTTGCAAGACAAAAATATATTGTGGAAAATCCAGTTTATGTAATAACCTTATTGGTGCTTGGGGCGATGGAGGCACAGGCCAGCAATGAGGAGTCAGGAACAGCAACCAGGACTTCCCTGGTGAGAGATCCAAAGTTTGTTAGACTTCATCCAGTGCAGGGAGAGCAAAATTATGCCCTCTGTACAACAACAAAATCTCAGCACTATCACTGATGTTTTCCCAAGATAGTCTTCACAGAGGGCAGGCCCTTTTCTACTGCAAAAGTGCGTTTCTGTATTGGCTTTTGTAACACATTCAATTAACACAGCAGAATGGCCATAAGTATACCCAATGTCTGTGATATTGGCTATTGGAAGCTGGATGGCATCCCTCTCCTCCTCTTTTCAGTGTCATTCAGTCCCGTTTTTTTACACTCTGCCTCTGCAGCCCCAAACTGCAAGGGGTAATTTCTGTCTGGATGTGTGGTCTCGTCTCTGAGACTGTCTACTAGGACTAGAAGCAGGGTTGTGTATATTTGTATAAGGATAGGAGCCCCTATCCTTAATTTGTGCCTTGCCACTCTTAAAGGTTTTTCTCTATGGCAGCAGAGGGAATGAGCTTAGAACAGCTGTTCTGAAACATTTCTTTCCAGTATGTCCTTTTTCTTCTGCTGCTTTGTCTTTTCCCCCTGAGCTGACATGAAAGGACTCATTTGAAAGAGCAGCCGAAATGTCTCCATCAGACCTGACAGGGAGTTCAGGGGGGTTTGTACACCCGGCTGTGACGGCGGGCACCCATGGAAGAGGACTTGCTGTTTCTTAGCATGAGCAAATCCTGGAGTGAATCCTCTGAGCCGGGCAGGCGTTTGGGGATGCAGAGGGTGGGATCAGTCAGCAACATTTATGACAGGGTGAGGAGGAGGAATAGTTCATCTATTTGTGGCTTTTTGTCCACCCGGCCCAGGGAGAAGCACTGGGCACAGCCAGGCCCAGAACTACAGCTCCCGGCATGCTGCCTGGCTGTGAAACCCCAGCTTAGCCCAACCCTTCACAGCTGTGGGGCCGCGGGCAGGGCCCAGCCCTGAGGGCCAGGGGACAAGCCCTAATCTGGTCCTTCCTCAGGACCCCTGCCTGCCCTCATGTGTAGGGAACAAGCCCTAAGACTAAGGAGTGCCTCTGGCAAGCACTGGCTCCTGTCAGTTTATCTCCTGAGGGGAAGCAAAGCACACAGGCCCTCGCCTGGCCTGCACACGGCGGAACTGCAATTAGCTCTGCCTTGATTTAATATGTCAATGGACGTCACTCCCAGCCGCTGCAGTGGATCTTCTCCCACCCTGGTGTCCGTGGCCGGTGGTGGGAGTGGAGCAGCTTTTCTGGATGTGGCCCTGTGGGTCCTGGTGGCTTCACGTTGCTTTCCTGGTTTTTTTAGTACAGTCAAGATACTGGCTCAATTACATCTGGGGTTCTTCACCCAGTCGCTTTAGCTAATTAAATGTTTTAAGGTGCCACGATGAAAGTTATATAGACACAAGTAATTTTTATGAACTGGTAGCATTAATTTAAACTCGATTCCAGCAGAGTATGCTGCGATGTTTCGGGCTATTAGCCCATCACTAATACAGACTATAGAATAGTTAATACCATTCAAATCCAAGACATATTTTGATTTGCTGAATAGCTTTAATTCTCCCAAAGCTGATCAAATAATAATAATAATAATAACAACAACAGTAACAATAACAATAAAGGCAATTCCAGTGTGATTAGCTAATCTGATGGTTTTACTCCCAGTTTATTTTTAATTTCTGGCAGCAGTGATATTGGAAATTAAAAAGCTCTCTTGACAGTCGAGTGACTCGAATCTCAGACCAGCTGAAATGAGGTGACTGAAGCAGCTCTGGGTCTTTTATTCTCTCCCATCATTATCACAGCTAATAAGAAAAAACAGGGAGGCTGCCCAGCAGTGAAGGCTGAGGACACCCCACCACCCCCCTTTCATTTTTGTGCCATCCAAGATAAAGTACTAATTATCACGACAGCTCAAGCTCATTTGTAGGAGGAAGGGAATTGAATGCTGCTTCAGTGAAAAGACTTAGCTCCTGTGTGCCCTTGGGCAGGGACTGAGGTACTACGGTGATTTAAGCATCCACATTAAAACACCTTGAAGTGACAGGCAGTCATCCCAGCGGGCTTGCTCCTAGGACCTCTGCTCTAGCTCTTGTTGCAAGGTGCAGCACAAAAAAAACAGTTTCACCCAGATCACCATGTATGGACAGGTCTTTCAGATGAGACACAAAAACTCAGGCCGTTCTCTGTTTTAAACCAACCAAGATGGAAAGCTCTGAAGTGTAGGTTTACTACAGGACACAGGGAGGTGTGGATGGTGGTAAACACGTAGAGATTCACACAGTATTTGCCAGAAAATGACTTGTGGAGAAAAGCAATTGGATTGAAAGTCTGGGATGAATAAGAATTTGGCCTGGTTCTGGCTGGAAAGGACATGCTTTTATTCATGCAAGGCCTGATCACACTGTCACCGTTGTTACTGACACAGAAAGCACCCAGCAGTGCAGGCTGATCTCATTAGGCACACCTCCCTAACACAAGGGAGAACACTTAAACATTGCACATTGGTTGCAATGATCTAAAGTGATGGAGAGATTGAAGTAAAGGTAGTCCAACTACAAGAGACTTTACAGTCCATGTCATCTGTCCCTCTATCCCAGGGAGGGAGCAACTCAGTCTAAATCAGTCTTTTTTGTCCCACCTCTTTTAAAAGACCTCCAGTGATAGAGAATTTTCAGACTTTCTGGCACTCTCTTCTATATCTAAAGCCACCTGCACTGTGACATGGAGAGGAAAGCCAGAAAGAGGACAGTGATTTTGAAATGTGCTCAGCATCAACCAAAGATGTCTCCAGATCACTGATGCACTCACTCTGGAGGTGTTGAGGGAGGCCACAGTGGGAATATAGGATGGGGGTTTGCGCGAGGGGCCTGAAACCCCTCCCTGGGGCAAGAAGGACACCAGCACCCTCCTTGATCCACGGGCCCAGGTCCTGCCTTGCTCTGCATGTCCAGGCTGCATCCACTAAGTGAATAAAATGAGAGTTTGGGCCACAGGTCTGTCAAATCCAGCAACTAATTCATTTGAAATAAAAAACAGCATTTTTGTGCAGGTGCTAAAGTGCTCTATCAGCAGGAATCTGTGTCTGCCATGTTCCAGATAAATGCTGGGAGAGGAGCACACCCGCCAGCGAGGCACAGCGCCGCGCTCGCATGCCGCCCTGTCATCTGTTTTGTTAATGGCTCCATCGCTCGCCCGTCTCGAGAAGATGGCGCTTACCATGCATCACAGGGACGGCTGAGTGTGACTTATGGGCTTGGGTGCTGGAGGAGAGCCATTCACCCTTCCCACTGCTGCAGCTGAGCTCCAGAAGAGGCAAAACTCAGCCCTGCCATTTCCACCCCTGAGCGGGAAAAGCAACGTGATTTTGCTGATTGCTCGCAATAACTGCCACCAGCGAGGGCAAGAATGGGACAAATGGGGAGCAATACTTTTGCAGAGCACCCTCCCCATTGGGATGCTTTGGGACTCTCCAGGACAGTGGCACGTCTTTGTTTTTATAGTCTTCCAGGCATTTAATACTTCCTTTTCCATTAGATATCACTTAGGAAGCTTCACCCTCACAATCCTACAAGTGTTTTAGAGAGATGGTTCCCACTGGGAGACATTTGTCATCTTTTATCCTAAGCAAGACTAAAGCAGCAGATGAGGAAAGAGTTTAACTGACCGGTGCTGTTGGGTAGCCTGTGCCTCTTGCGTCTGAGAGGTTAGGGAGCAGGGAGAAGGCTTGCTGGCTGCCACAACAGCTCCCATGTCTGGCAGACCCAGAGACCAAGCTGGTAAATGAACTTCTGGCTAGTGGAGGTGAGTGTTAAATATTTGCTGCACTTGAGCAGGAGGGCTTTTGTCACTAATTACCAGGAGATGTTAAAGGAAAAGGGATGTATTTAAACCTCATTGTTTGCCATTGAAACACAGATTCTTTTGCTTCTTCTCTGGGCTAAGCAGCTAATACACTTTGAGCAACAGCAGAAGGGCTTGGTGGATTAATCACTGTCCTTGCAAATAAGAAGTGATTTATTTTAATGCATGCAAATATTAGACAAGAGATAGAAGTAAGTGGCCACTGGCTTACAGGCCAGATCAGAGTTTCGGATCTGGTCTCTGCGTACAAACAGGCTCTTCAGCTGCAGCTCTGACCTGAAGGAGAGCAGAGGCCAGGGAACATGCCAGGCAGGGGAGTCACAGGCATTCCTCACTGGTGGCCCTCCTGGTAGCTGCAGTTTCTCCCTGCAGCACCTACCATCCATTCTTGGAGTGCCTGCTCCAGTTCTGGGGGAAACAAGAAATCTGGTAACTGCAGAGGCATCTCTACCCATTTCTCACCACCTCTGTCCTTTCAAGATACATGAATTGTGTGGCCCTTGGCAGTTGAGTAGAAGGGTGAATAGACAATACTAGCTATACTATTAACTACAGCTCAATAACTATAAGGATCCCTTGGCCTTTTCCCTGTTGCTAAAAGTACAACACAGAAAGGCTTAAAACACTGCAGAGGATTTCTTCCCAGCTTTAATGCCTGTGGTACCATTCAGTCTGGCACACGGAGTAACACAGGATACCAGTCTTCATCAAACCCCGTCTGCAAGTGCCTTGCGGCTGCCGACTCAATGAGCCCCTTGCCCGGAGAATCGTGGCAGCTCGGGGAATACAGACAGGCTGTTGGCATTCACTGTTTCATGCTCATCTCTTTAGGCTCCGTAAGGAAATGCTGTGCAATGACACCCTTATTGGCCCTGGATGAATCAGATTAATTATTCCAATGAGAAATTTCCCCTAGCAAGTGATTTTCCTGTTCAGTGCACTTTGTAAATATGAACTGCCTCTTCCAAAATCTTCCAGTGAATGATCAGAAAATCTTGTTTTTCCAGAAAGGAAACTGAGGCATAGGGAAAGGTAAATTACTTGCCCAGGGCACAGGAAAATGTGTATAAATGAAACAAGAACCATTTTATCAGCATGCTTTTGGGAATTTAAAAATTATAATTACAGTAGGTGATGGGGCAGATTTTTGCCAGTACAGTGTGTGAAAGAGCAATTTTAAAATATTCTCTATCTGCAATTCTCAAGTGTTTTCTAGTAGAGGAGGGAAGCCCTGAACAGCACATATAACTGTCTGCACAACAAACCTGTTTTTCTCAGTTGCATCTTGCAGATCCATTAGAAATAGTCCATGAACTCCCATAGATCCCTGCTGCAGTGATTAGGAAACACTGAAGATAGAACATTTTCATCACAGTAGAAAAGAAGATGTTAGGAAATTTGGTTTTAATCTAATTCAGAACAGGAAAAAATCTGGTTTCCTAGCTGTCCACCAAGAAGAACGCCCAACTAATTTTTGTTTTGGAATTTAAATTTTATACTGCAATAGAAATAGGAAACACTGTGCCAAAAAATAAAGACGTATTTTTATTAGCGCTGAGCAGCAGCTACTCATGGGATTTTAATGAAGGGATGCAAAAAAGAATGGCAGAACATTTCCAGCAGCACATCTGTGGTAGCAGGGCCTATTGGCATAGGATATTGGTCTACTTTATCTTTATGCATTTATATAAGTATGTGAAATGCAAATTATGCAGATATGAAATTTACACAAAAATTTGAAAGAAAAACCTCCACATATGTTTCAAGGACCAAAAATTTCAAAACTTAAAAATTTCCCAAACAGAAGTCACCAAATTTTTTTTCACCACAATTCAGATTTTTCACTGGAAGAAGATGCTGACATTTCATTGATCCCAAGAAATTTTATTTCTGACTGAATAGTGTTTTCCAATAGAAAACAATATTGGTATAGAGTTTCTCAGGAGCTCCAATCCCAAATCAACATTTGCAGCCCATAATTAGAGACAGGCAGCTTACAATGGCCAAAATAAAGATACGAACTTTCTAGAAGTTTAACTATGGAAGGGTTGGAGAAGGCATCATGAAGCCTGATGTGACCTTTTTTGCCTACCAGAAGCATAGATGGGTCAAGAGAAAGTACCAGGTCAGCGATTTAGGAGAGTCAGCTCAGCAGAGCCAACATCCCATCAGGGTTTGATACTTAACCAGACTCCAACTGTGGGAAACAGACGGTATGAAGGGCAAAGCAGTCCTTCCAATAGGATCAGCATGAATAAACCGTCTTGCAGGCAACCTTACCCCAGGACATGTATGACAAGACAAAACTGCCCTACCCCTAAGGCTAACTCACAGTGTCGGAGCAATGGCTGATACTGGGACTGTGTGCTCATGGGGGATGACCTGGGAGGGACTGGGATGGGATGAAGAGGCAGTCCAGCACTCATTTACAGCAGTGGAGAGGTAAAAACCTGGGCTGTAATCCCAAGTGGATGACAAAGATGTAAATGAGAAATGGGCTGAGTTGCTAAAGATGCCTGTGTTTGTGTACTGCATCAACATTGGGAAAGATTGGGAGAAACACATCTCCCAGTTTATGTTCTCCTTTCAAGGACTTTGATCTTGCCTCTTATTCCTAAGATAAACACAGGAAACTTTATATCAGGCTGGTGCCTGTTATTTTCCTTGGGTTTAGGAGGCATCGCTGTGTGCTTCACCCCTGGGAGCCCTCCATTCGCAGGAGAGCTAGGAGAGTTTGTGTCCCGAGGCAGCGCTGAAATGAGGATCTTCTCCTGGATGAGCCACAAAGCAGCTTACTCCAGATGAGCCAGGAGGAGCTGAGCGGAAGCGTCTCAGCTGGAAGTCTCTCTTAGCATCTATTACAACAGCAGGGTTATCTTTGCTGCCGAAAGGAGATGTTACTGTGAGCTATGACAAACTCATTGAGTTTTACAACAACACTGGAAAACTAACTGCAATGAATTCAGAAAGGATGCTCAGGGAATGCTAAGCCAGTCCCTTCCTGCCTTTAGTTTGGCACCACTCATTAGACCTTGCTCTAAGGCATGATACACGAGTTTGGATTGCATGCACGTGCACACACAAACACATGCACATTTTTTATTTTTGTAGGGTTGCTCACAAGGGTATGGCCATTGGGAAGTACTTTATTTTAGTGGAGAATACGGAACTGAGTTGATTGGAAATGAAAGAGGGGACAAGAGGCTCCACTGGCATTTTCCTGAATTCATCAAAGAACAATATCAACGGGCATGTGAAATCCTCAGCATTTTGTAGCAAATCAGCCCACTAATGAGAAAACACACATGTGGCCAAAGCAGTGATTGCAGCTGAAGTTTCTTGGCTTCAAAACTGCCACTCAAGCTACAGGAGAAAGAGTTGTAGTTAGCAGAAATGCTACAGCTACTTCACCAGCACTCTCCCAAAACCCCAAGCCAGAGGCAAGGCCTTTACTTGACAAAAGGCCACTAGAGTGGTGCTACCCCAGGACTGGTTTAGGGTAGTTAAGGGGTAGATTTATGCTGGCAGACTTTAGGGGAGGCCTGGCTAGGGCACTGCTAGGCCCAAAGTCATGCCACACACCAAGGGAGCTATTCAGCTGCCTATACACAGGCATCATAGACAACGCATGGGGTCAGAGATGCCTGTCAATGGACGTGGACGTGAGACAGGACTACCGGGAACCCGTGGCACTCCTGTAGCAGTTGGAGGCAAGGTGGGATACCTGAAGGTCTTTTAAATGTCACTGTGTTTCACAACCTACATTGTTCCCCAGCTAACTCGAAAATGCTCTATGCCCGCAGCAGGCAGTGCTCTCGGTTGCTGGAAAACACTAGCAAGGTGTATTGGGTCTGGCTGAGATGGAGTTAATTTGTCCCCATAGCAGCCCTCATAGTGCTGTGCTTTGTATTGGTAGCTAGAAAGGTGTTGATAACACATCAGCGTTTTGCTACTGCTGAGAAGTGCTCTCACAGCATCAAGGCCGTCTGTCCAGTATTTTACCACCACCACCACCAGTAGGCTTGGGGTGGG
>VZTV01090144.1:0-13225 GCA_013400875.1 Anhinga rufa | reverse complement strand
TCCAGCCGTCAGCAGGGACCAACCAAAAAAAAAAAAAAAAAAAAGAAAAGCAAATCCACAACACAAGGTGAACAACAAGAGATGGAGGACCAGAGAGCATCTCCATTGCTGGAAATCTTGCAATAGCTGCAACTGCCCCAGAAATTGATTTCATCCCTTTCAAAATGCCTTTTTCAGAGGGAAATTTGGGACCTTATTGTTATTTATTATGATCACAGCTAGATCTTCAGAGATTTCCTTAATTAGCATCATTAGATACACAGCTTAATCTTAAAATCCTGGGCTTGTCAGCATGGCAAATTAAAACTTCGGGTTTTTCTCTTCTATATGCCAGGTTGGGGAGTGTGTGAAGAAAAACCAGGGGTCTCTTGACAGTTTCAGAGAGTGTGGGAATCTGTCTTTAATCTTTGATGACTAGAGCAGTATATGTAGAGCAGATGAGCGAGAAGGGCCCGTTCTGTGCCAGAGAGGAAAAGTGGGGTCGTTGCATTTGAAAGAAGTCCTATCCTTTTTCACACCAGATGAGTCCAGCACAGAGCCTGATGCCTTCCCCCCAGCAAGAGATTTCTCAAAACCCTCCAGAAACAATGGGAAAAAAAAACCTGCTCCGGCTAATGAACACTGAATTCTAGCAGAAAGAAACCCTACAGAAGTATCTGTGACATCCACATTAATAGCAAATGAGTTAGTTGTGATTGATGCTATTCCAGTGAACACCAAAGGAATTAATAATGATTAGGGCCATTATTTTAAAGCATTACCCCCCAAAAAAACCCAAAGGGAAAACAATTAGATGTCTTCAGTGGTTATCTTTCACAGTATACTTACTGCAGTGATCAGACACAATATTCTGACTATTAATCAACAAAATGATGGAAAAGGATGTAACTCGTGTATATCCATGAGGCAGTCCTTAGAAGCACATACCTTATTTTCTGGTCTGCTTATGAGTCTGCTGCTGCCACAGAGAAATACATTATGTTTTTTAGTTTTCCTAGCAGTATAAGGAGTCTCATGAGTTTGGAAACAGGTTGGAGAGTTGTTCATTAAAATGAAGAAAACAAATAAAACCACCCACACTTAGGGACCATTTTTGCATTCATAGATCATATGACCCTGCTTAGTCCGCCTGGGTCTGAGGGAGAGCAACCAACAGCAGATCTTTCTACTTAATGTTTTTTTTTGTTTAGCTCATGTGCTCCAAGCCTAGTAAGATCAGTTCTTCATCAGTAATGAAAGGTTGCAGTAAGCCTTATCACTGTATTGCAGGTGAGGAAACTGAGGCTCTGAGATGTCATGAGGTTTTCCTGAGGTCACACACTAATCAGTACAGAGCCAGAGGGAAATCCTGATTTTTGGCATTCTACATTAACCACTAAGTTAATAATTTCTCTTTTGTTCATCTCTGATGCGTAGATTCACTTCTGTCATCAATGGTCATGACCCAAAGTCATTGCTCATCTATATCATGGTCTTGCAATGCAAAACGAGCTTTTAGGGATTCAGCTGAACCTAATGGGTGGGTAACAGGTAGGAGAGGGTAGCAGCTGGGAGAGGGCTGTGGGGTGCAATCTCTCCCCCAGACTACCCACCTCACGCAGAAGACATGGTATTTCCATCTGTGTGATTCTTCCACTGACAGCAGGCCAGCACCAGCTGCTGTGAAAGTGAAGCAACGCATTCCTGTGTCCAGCAGCCCCAGTGGGTGAAAGCTCATGCCCAACTCAAGCCTGGCTGGAGTTAATAGTTCATATGTTTTATATACCTTCAGAGTGGGTTGACTGGCCAGGACTGGTTGGGAGGAAAGACGGTGGAAAAAGTGGGATTGGCCAGTAACATGATGTATCTGCATCCCCCCACGAAGGGACAGATGAGATTTCATTATATCTAAAGCCACAGTATGCCAGAAGATGAATAAGCACACCAGCATCTCTCTTCTCTTCCACGGGGTAGTTGTTATGTCCACCATACCCACAGCACAGCTAAAGAAAGGAAAGGAGGTGAGCTTGAGCACAAGTCAATGACAAAACAGCATCAACTCACAGGACTGTTTTCTTTTCCAAGTTAAATTTCAGCCATAATTAAACTCTCCCAGGTCGCATAGGCTTGGCTTCCATTTTCCTTTTGAAAAAGTGATCTGAATTTCCCAGCCAATTCTCTGTACCCCTCAGTCACAACTTTGATGATTAACGTCCCCAGGCTGGGCTGAGAATCCCAATAGGAGCCTGTAATCAAATTCCTCATTGATTCCCGTGATACAGGATCAGAAGCACAATGATGAAGCAATCCTAATTTTGCTGCCAGAGCCAAATGCCAATTAGATCCTCAGCGGGTGTAAACTGAGCTGGTATTGTTCTCCCTGGAAAAGATAATTCTGATTTACACCCAGACAGAGATCTGCCGTGCTGGCCTTCCCTGTGCTGTAACCCTGAGCTCCCGCTCCCTCAGTGGCCCAATGGCCCATACAGAGGCAGCAAAGGAGTTTTTCCATGACTGTGGGTGTCCATGTCTCTGGAGTAAATGGGAAATGATCTGCTTTCTCTGTCCCCATCAGTGGGACTAAGCATAGTCCTTGGTTTAAAGGTCCTTTTAGGCTGCCTGGAAGCACTAAAGTTTAACAGTGGAAATATATCTGTCCATGCCTGCCCTTATTTCCAGTCTGAGCAACTGCCCTGCCCTGGAGCTCCTTGCGGGGGATGGTGTGGGTCAGGTTCCTGCACCCTTCTCCCTTGGGAAACACTCTCCTGGCTCATGGCAACAACTCTGGCTCTTCACAGCTTCCAGAGCATCACAGCACAGCTCTGCAATGCAGGACATCTCCCTCTGCTTCCTCATCGGTTGTCACTTAGCCCTTTCTTTCCACATCTGGGCTTAGTGTTGCTTTCAGAGACAAAGTCCTTGTGATTCCACTACCACAGAAATCAAAGCAGGGAAGAATGAAACCTTAAAATCTGTCCTCAGAAAATAAATAGTAGCTGCATGAGGCTTTGCAGAGCCACCCACCCATCTCGAGCACACAGCAGCCATCCCCACCGAGCACCTCCACAGTGGTGTGCTGCCTGGCTGGGGAGGCAGTCGCTCCGGAAGGGGTTAGCCTGCACCCGTACGGGAACAACCCACGTTACAAATGGCAGAAGCAAAACAGAATATATTCAGGGAATTAACTGTATGGAAAATTATCCAGGCTATTAAAAGCCATGCGAACATGCTGAATATCATGCATTTCAAGCATACACAAAAAAACATAATTTTGAAGGGGATTATTGTTTAAATAGGCAATAGGGGTTCTAGCAGATAAGCTTGCCGCTCCTGTCTTCTCTTATTGTCTGGAGTACATTATCTCCACCATAATATTCTCAGCTCTCTACAGGAGTATTGTCAGAGTGAAATGCTATTTTAAAAGTATATGTTTATGTTTCAATAGACTTTATAATAGCAAACACATCCGCCCAAGACACAGTAAGTGAGAGGGAAAAAAAAGGAGGAGGAAAAACCGAGAGACAGAGGTTGCAGCTTCCCTGGTATTGAGTATAACAGGAATAAATGTTACCAAGCAAAAGGTATCCTGGTTTTTTTCTTCCTCCCTGCTGAATGCAGGGAATCCCTGCATCTGGAGGAGGACTAGCTGATGCGCACTTGACAACGGACAAGGAACCAGCAGCGCATGCCACCTGGACAACAGCAGGTCTGCACAGGACTCCGGCCCCTCTGTAGTGTTCATTGTCCTGCCAGTTCAACAGTCAGTTCATTGAATTTTCAAGCCTGAGTTTAAAAGGTAGGAAAACATCCCAATGCAAGGCTGAGTCATCACAGGCTCCCGGCAATGTGCTCTGACTTGCAGAAAAGTTTAAGTGACCCTGATCCTGCATCTTGCACAGAGGCCCGGAGGCAACCTGTTGGGATGCCTCTGAGTCTCGCTTTGCTGTGCGTGTCCATGCACGCGTGGAGATGGGCCTGGCTGGGCTGTGGTGTTTATACATGGGAGAGGGCCGAAACTACCCCCGTGCCTGTAATTCACTTTGGAAACTGTCAGACATCTTTACAATGTATTTCTGAAAGGTACACTGTATAGAGCAAATTTCTAACAAGCTTCCATGTGATTTTCATCTCTCGAGTGAGAGAAACCTGATAAAGATATAGATCCATTCTCACATCTTGGCATAAAATCATATCTTATTGGTTTAGATCATTCTGTGTCTTATTTTTTTATAGTACTAGTGTTTTCTAGTTCCAGCAGAAAATACAAACACTCAAGAGATCTCATTTTTCTGCTAAATGGATTTTCATTCCACATGAGTTATCTCTCTCTAGATATAAACATACACATACAGATATACCACATACACCCCCTCACGTTAAATGCCAAAGACACCATTAAATGTAATGTTAAAATAAAAAATCCCTAGGCTCACGCTCAAAAATCCCCTCTTTTAAGCATTCACAATTTAAAAGATATTTAAATAGATGTTCTTCAAACTTGAGTCAATTTTAGCCTCTCTAGTGAAAGCCCATAAAACAAGCCGAGTAGTAATTTTCGGGGGAAGCTATTCTGGGAACAGTGCACGTGTAACAACTCCATTGTTATATATGGAATGAACGTGTTCTCTACTCATGTTCACCTAAGTTAAATAGGTCAGCTGAACGGAAGCAAGCTCTCAGTAACCATAAGAAAATATTACAGAAAGGAATTAATCTGAAAAGAGAGAAGCACTTGCTTCCTCTCTGAAAAAAAGGAGAAACTACAAAGGACAGTCTGAATACTGAATTTATGGCAAGCTTTTTCTTACAGAGTCAGAGCCAAAAATCTGCTGTCAGTTACATTAGTATAAATCTGGAGCAGCTCCACTATCATCATTAGAGTTACAGGCCAATTATGTAATGAAAAGAAGTATTTCAGGCTTGCCAAAAATCTTAAATGTAGGTCCCGCTTCAGGCCATGCTGAAAGCCTAGATAAGTGGCCTGAATTTCAGCACACCCTTCACCAGCATTTCCTGTCACTTACCTATTATTATTACACCTATCAACAGTGTATGTATAGATTTATACTGTGTAATCAAGCATTGTTTGACCTCTAGTTCCGGGAGTAAAGAGGAAGCCAACCCATTGACTTTCCATGTCTTTGATGTTAAACTCTACAGACAAAATACTATTTGGAAGAGCCTGATAGATGGCTGGATAAAATATCCAGAGAGATCTTAATGCATTCATTTGCCCTTCCTTTAAGATACGGCTGTCAAAGGAGATCGTATCACCAACAGTACTGGCAAGATTCAGGATGACCCGGGATGTTTTAGGTGGCAGGGTCCAGAGGAAGATTTTTGTTAACTTTGGGAAAGTACATTGTGCTATTGACTTCTTCCTCACAGCTTCCCAAGAAGAGGTTTCGGGGTAGCAGTCACTGCTCAGTTTATAGGGGGTTGGGCATTTGCACTTTCTGGCTTAGCTAAAAAGCCCAACCTTGGATACAAGACACATTTCCCTTTAAAAGTCTTATTTAACCCTTACCAGCTCTTCCTGTTTCCCTGTCTTCCAAATTCCCAGTACCAAAGCTGGTGAATGTCCATTAAAAAGAAAAAAAAAGGTCATTTTGATGAACCGGCATTTACCCAACAAAAATTCTGTTACCAAAGTCCTCTAACCATTTCTGCCAAAATCGGAGCCCCTGCAGAGCTGCCACCCTTGCACATGCACATTTGCATGTGCCTACAGTGCACGCAGATGTATATATAGGTGTATATGTATATATGGGTATATGTGTGTGTGCGTATATATATATGCAGGTTTTGCAAAAAGTTGGTACTAAACTCCAGCCATGGCTAGAGAGCAGGAATGCTAATCAATTCTTATTTACCGCACTGTTGAAAGGTAGAGTTTGCAGAGTGCGTGGTGTGGTCTCTTCCTCCATCTTCCTGAAGATGCAGAATATGCAGAAATGCGAAGAGGAAAAAAAAAAGGCAGGCAGGTTATTCCCAGGGGTGTAATTGGCCAGCAGTGCCTGGATTGTAGCCAGAAGATCAGAGGAAGAGAGGAGAGCACTGAGTAATGAACCGCATGCTTTTAATTTCACTTAAGAACTCAAAGCAGGAAAACCTGAGCTGTATCCATGGGGATTGCAATCAATAGCCAAGCAGATAACAAAGAACTGGTGCTCGGGATAGAAAACTGGCTGGGCCCATTAGTTTATTGCTCGGCCTTTCTTTGGGGACTCGCTCTTTCTTGCCTGTGTTTTTGGCTCTAGCTCTGAATCCTTCAAACACTAGGGAGCAGCAGCTTCCTTTGAAAACCTCCTGGCTGCACGGTGGGGCTGATGTTGTCAGCTTTTGCAGTGTGCCAGCCCTTAAAATAAAGAGAGAGAAGCGGGGGGAAAGGGAAGGGGGGCTGGTGGGAAAGCATTCCTGATGATAATTTGATTGCATGCATTAATGATCAAAGTGTTGCAGACTAATTACCAACACTTACCTCTCAGATATTAAGTTATCATTTATTCCTCCACCTCCCCCCAGCCCGAGCTTTAGCTTTGCGTCTGCCCCCTGTTCAGGGTGATTGTCTGCAGCCTGACACCTCGGCCTGCACCCTGACACACTGACACCCCAGGCAGCCTGCCGAGCTGCTCCCACCCTGGCTCTCGGGGAGCATCCCCTCCGCAACACCGCCATGTGCTCCCTTTGGTGGATACTCTCCCATTTCAGGGGTCTTGGGGAACCAGATCCCTGGGAGAGGGAAGAAAGAGCCGGTTTTGCCATGACCTAGGAGGGTTATTGAGGAAAAAATCAGCCATCTCGTCTTGTTTATCGCATCTCCAAAGACTGATCCCTCAGGATGGGTACCTCAGTGTATGGTGCCTGTGTGGGATTGGTCCCAACTGGGTACCACCAAGCCAGAACTGGAAATAACAGTCCCAAACAATGTGCTTTTTGATGCTGCTTCCAGCATCCATTTTAACTAGACAAATGCCAGCCTGCTGCCATCTGCTAGCAAGAGGTACTAAAAGCCGCAGTGATGAGCAGAGGGGACCAGGGTATATTACCAGCTGCGCACAGGTTGCAGAGGAGGAGATTTCTTTTTAACCTGGGCTTTTCATACTCAAAAATGAACACAAATGACTCTGGTAATGATGGGGACTGAGGAAATACTCCCTCAAATGCCCCCTCTGCCTTTATCCTCTGTGGCAGCGGGAAAAGCATTCTTGCCTCTTCCAATGCCTCCTTTCTCTGGGGGAAGGGCAGGCAGGAGCAAATGCTGGGTTGGATTTTATTTTATGTTTTTAATTAGATTATCTTTAATTGACTAACACCTTCCCCTGAGCCATCTTGCTCTGCTCAGAGACAAAATACCACGGAATTGGCCCATTTTCCAAGAGCACTGTGGTATTTCCTTTCTTCCTGCAGATAAATAACCTCCATGCAGACTTGGCTACCTGCTTGCAACTACTAGAAATAACAAAAAAACAAGGACCGGATTTACAACCAGCAGCAATCAACTTAACCCAAGTGCTGTCAGAAGAGTTGCATGCCTTCCTCATGCTGCTAAGGAGCACTCTTAATGTTTGCAAGGGACTATTGCTTGGGATCTTTGTCCTTTTCCACCTGACTCCTTTCACAGGGTGAAACTAAAGTTGTTGCTAAATAAAATCTTCAGAGCTGCTGGTTCTGAGGTGGTGCTTAGTAGGTGCACATGACCTTATAGCTCCTTCATTCCAGAGCATGGCTGTGTCTGGGGAGGTTCCCACGCACGCAGCTTGATGTGCAGCATCTTGGTGATGTTTGCAGGCAGTGGCACAATTGGCCAAAAGCATCGAGAGCACGGTGAGGCGGTTTCATTGGAGCGCACGCACAGCAGATGAGATGTCACTCTGTTTACTTACACGTACTGTGCACAAACTGCCCATTATTGGCATTGCAAAGTTACTGGCTGCAGGAGGCACAGCATCGTCTTTCAAAAGGCTGTAATGAAAGTGGGTCAGACATTTTCCCTTCCTGGGGCAATCCTTTAGCATAAGTAGGGATTTAAGTGTACACAATTCCCATTATCTGCAATTGTTATACTCTTTCTCACAAAGAAAGGGCTTCATAATTTGACCAGATCTGTCGAATGCACACACAGTGATGAAAATGGCCCATTAGATGATAGGGGGTTGCCCTTTCAGTGCTGAGGAAGGGCTCAGCCCTCCTGGGAGAGGATGATTCCAATCATGAACTGATAAACTGTGCTTGATCTTAGAGGAAACATTTCTGAGGGAGTCTTTTCATATGGGCATGCAGCTATTCTGCGTATTTTGTCGCAGGGTGGAGCCCAGCTTGTACCTGGGTCTCCTCTGCAGCCAAGGGGGTGGTTTCAGGCATGACCTAGCTGTTTCTGAGCTTCACAGCAGAGCCAATGGTGAACCAGGCCAGCGAAAAGCAGACCCTCCATGCAGCCAGAAGTTGTCTGTGTGATGCATCTCCTATGCAGAGAGCAGAGCAGTGGGTCCAGTGTCCGCATGCAGGAGCTGCATGACAAGGGAATGTCTGGACCTTGTCCAGGCCACTGGCAGTGGATCATCAGACATCCAGTAATATGGTACAACATCACCCAAAGCTGTAAGGGAGTAAGTTAAAGTAGTAAAATGTCTGCCAGATGCAAGTCTCTTTAAGCCCCTGAAAAGCTGAGCTGGAAGCCATTTTAAAGATGCATCAAAGACTCCTGTGAGTGGCCAGTCTGAGATCACTTCCCCATCTCAGGCATTAACATTTGGTGTCAGCTCTTCTCTCACTGCATTAGAATAAGAAGCAGAAAATGGGAACAGAACAGGAGGTGTTGTAAATAATCCAGTCCCCACAGTAGCCTTAAAAATTACTTCTGTGGTTCTTCTTGAAAGAGAGAGTGTTTCAAAAGCCTTTGCTGAGCTGACCTTGTTTCACAATGCTCTTCTCTTTGGAGGATGTAAGGCTAGTAGAGGAAAAGAGAATTTAATAGGAAGTGAGGAAGATAAAGAGGAATGCTGTATTGCACAGGAAGGAAAGACGAGACTGAAAAAAAATTTTTAAAACCCATCATCATCATTCAGTTAAGGATGGGTGAGGGTGTTGCTTTCTTTTATGTCTGAAGGCAAGTTCTGGGTCTGTTCTCACTATAAGATGTTGCAAATAGCTTCCGATTTCTTATCCTCGCCATTTCCTGGGAACTTGGTGGTAGCGTTTCTCAGGTAGCAAGGCTGTCTGGCAGCCCCTGGGACAAAAACCTCTTCCAAGGATTCTGAGGTAGACCCAGAGGGAAGACAAGAAGAAAAGGAGAAAGTTCTCCTTTTTTTCTGTTTTGCTGTATCTTTCAGCTGAAGAAATTATACAAATTGACTCTCAGGTACCACATACTAATGAGCATTTGAGAGCTTCCATGTTTTTGGACTCCAAGGTAGAAGCAAACCAGCATGCATACAAAAAAAAACCCAAAAAAGAACCAAAACCATGATGAGACTGTCCCTCTCCACAAGATTAAAGCACAGCAGTAGTCAGGGAGGCAACGTTCTAATGATGACCTCCAACGGATCCAATATTTATTCCCCTTCCATGGGTCTCTGCTCGCCACTCAGAAAGATGATCTTTCTAAATGCCAACTCATCCAACTCTACCTCTGATCGGAGGAGAATTCAGTCTGGCTCTTGCCTTCATACTGGCAATAACGATTCTTCAAATGGAAATTAGCCGACAGATTTGATGATGATGCACGAGCCAGAAGAGAATACAGCTCACTCTGCCATAGCTCTGCGATCTCCTCAGGGAAAACAGGAGTAAAAATCCATTTGTGTTTGCAAACAAGATATGTCTTGAATGTTCACTGGGGACCTCTTGAGCAAGGAGGTGCCAATTTTACTGTCGTTTTTCTAGACATCACATAAAACCTGCAGCCCAAGTGCATGAGGTATTTTCTTCTCCAATAAAGCCCTTTTGCCCTTGTGTCCTATACTGAAAGTGTTTCAGTTCCTGGAGGAATTTTTGTCCTTCCTAATGTGATTACTAATCTGGGGATCTCTCATGCAGAAAAGGAGAAAGAGAGTCCACAGTCTGTGTATTTTCCTTCTCTTTCATTCAAGGCTGCAGATAAACACAACTTTTTGTCAGCCATACAGCTGTAGCTTCTGGGTCTTCATCAAATCTACCAGGACCACATCTAGGTCAACAAGGTTTTTTCAACAAGACAGGGGGAGTACTCAGGTCTCTGAAGACCTTACCTTCCAGCAAAGCCAATGAAATGTAGGACTTCAGCAGCTCCGAGAAGGTACTCCCAGCTCCTTGCAAAGTTAGCTCCTCTTGAAAATACCTCAAATGCACATTTTACCCAGAATTTACCCAGAAACTGTGTTTTACTGATAAACTGAAGGGTTCCTGACAGTGTATTGTCTTTTTCCCCCCACCAGCTTGTAATTCTGAAAATGTACCTAGTGGCTAGGACAGACATTTAAGATTAGAGGCAGAAAGCTATTAGTACTCTTAATTTCTAATGAAGGAGTAAAAATCTATAGCAAATTAGCCATCTAAATAGAAGATAGCGCCATAAATACTTTTGTAGCCCTTGGGCTAAAACCTTTTGCTCCCACCATAAACGACTGCTACCCTATGCTCTACATTTATTTCCACAAGTGGATCCAATGTGAGAAAGCTTCATCAAATTCAAACAATTAGTATAATTTTACAGAGCAAATTAATGAGAAGCTGAATTTAAGACCATGGACACTAACTCAAAGGAAAATTTAGCCTGAATATATGAAAATACTACATATCAGGTCTGTGAAACTGGAGATGCGTCACTGCACAGAAAGAAGAAAAAAGGACACTTAAAACTAGACTGGAGAAAACATCATGGCACTGAGGGAAAAACCTGTGGTGAGAGGGAAGGACAGGATGAGTAAATAAGGCCTTTTGTCCTGAATTTTTGTCTTCCATGAATGAAGGGGGAAAGCCTTCCCGAGTTTACAGCGACAAAGAGAATGTTGCTGCAATCTCTTTTCATTTAAATTAGCAGGTCATCCTGGGAGACCTGGGAGGAGGAGGAGGGAGAGGAGGGGGCCTGCTTCAAATGAGTAAAGGAAAAACAAGGACATCTCAAAGGATGAAGTGAATTGCTCAGAAAATGGAGTTCACTTACATATGCCAAGTTAGCATAAAAAGGCACTAAAATGCAAAAGTCCCTGAACAAAATACAGTGAATACAGCAAGTTGGAGACGTGGTCACAGGGAGTTTGTATCCAGGTGCTGGCTTAGTAATTGGGTCAATGTCTGCAGATTCATGAGTACAGGTGTCCCACAGGGAAGCAACAGAGCATGCTCGTAACCTCCCCTGTATCTCCTGAATCCATCATCCATCCCCAGATAGCTTAATTCATTTAGAAGAAAAAAAAAATCATTTGTTTCTAAACCCCAAATGAGGCAACAAATTTGACAGTGAAAGAGAGAGACAGGCTGGCTGTGTGTCCTTGATAGGCTCTTTGCTTTCCCTTGGTAGGCCATGAAAGGTAGATTAAAAAAAATAAACTGTTGTTTCAGACTTGCCTCCCCAAATTTTTCCCTTGTCATATCTGTTCTGCTCAGTTCTCCAAGGGTTCCTGCGGGCTGACTGCTGCTCCCTGAAAGAGCAGCCTTTACAAAGGCTGAAAGCAGTTTGCATTTTGCCTCCTGCCAGCGTCCTGTTTGCAGAGCCATCTTGCTGGCAGCATGCAGACAGCAGATCTGAATGTGCCCTGTGGCATGCTAATAAGCCAAGAGGATTTGAGGAGGAAGGCTCTGGATAGGCCTGGGGTGCCTGCAGGCTCACATGGGGGTAAGTAAGCATGCCTGTCTTCAGGACGACCCAACGGAAAGTCTCCACAACCCTGTGTCCTCCTCACCCTCTTCCACCAGCACCTTGCATGACATGATTGGATCTGCCACAGGTTCCTCTCTCCAAGGAGAGAAACCCTTGTACAGCCAGCAGTTTTATTAGGGGGTCCTTTTTTTTCATGTTCAAGCTCCTTCACGGTAGTAGGGGAGAAGGTGAGTAGAAGAAAAGACCCATCTGGCACTTGTAGAGGGACTCAGCAAGCTTTGCAGTGGTCTTAATTGCTGTGGGATTTGCTGGCAGCCACAGACTGAACTCTAATATGGAGAAACTTCCTCCTGTGGTTAAAGAGATCATAAAGGACAGGTGTAGAAAAAGAAGTCTGCAATACCACAGAGTCTCTGGCTAGTGTGAAGACCCACTGGAAAGACTTTACAGCCTAGACCAGTCACTGTGGTGGTCTAAATTAGAAGAGGAACATATCCAGTCAAATGTGTAGCTCAGAAGTGCAAGGGGCAATTGATACCTCTAACCATGCTGGACATGAGCAGTGTTTTCCCTGAAATATCAGCCCTGGGTAATGAAGTTGTCTCATGTTATTTGCACACACACTGAAATCGCACAGTCCAGTCTAAGGATTATAAGACAATGACTACTGTAAATGTAAGATAATGAACAGGGTCTACTATTAGTCTTCAAAGCAATTTTACTATTAGAGAGGGAGAAGAAAACAAATCAAGCAAATTATATTTGTTTTAAAATGATCAATCTCCTTGTCTGACTCATTTGGCCAGTTTCCCTGCTTGTCGGGTGTGACTGCCTATATAATTCTCCATTGTTTCTAATGACCTGTTCAGACTCGGGTTAATTGACCCATTCAGACATCTTTCATTAGCCTTCTTATTTTAATAAAAAGCACTTGTGAAATTTATAAATACTAAGATGAATCAAGATAAAAAATACAGTTAAAGAAGGTTCTTATTTAGCTGTTTCCCCCATTGCTTTTCTCTGAGTAATGGCTACAAGCAGGCAACTGGCAGTAAAGAAAGATATAGTGCAACACAAAGATTTTCTAATTGCTCCTTATGGTTACAAAGAAAAGGCACAACCAATAGCTGCACCTTCAGCAGAAGGGCATTAATTCAAAGCCCATTGTCCTTATGACTATCTTGGATCAAGCCTTGAGATAATTTTAAACCTGTTGTAAATGCCTGGAAAATGGGTAATTAACAGTGCCTATTGAAGGTACTTCCTTGTTGACCTGAAGCCATAGGTGGTGTATTGGAAGGCATGGGAGAGGTGTTCAATAATTAACTCTCTTGCAAGCTGGGAGAACAACATTTAAATTAGTAATAAACTCACTAGCACCTCCAAGCAAGGCCAGTGGCTGGAAAGGCAGAACTCCCAACAATTTTCCCTGAAATACCTGTTGGA
>VZTV01090143.1:0-15054 GCA_013400875.1 Anhinga rufa | reverse complement strand
GGTGCCGGCCCCTTGCCCGCCCCTTGCCCGCCCCGCGGGATGCGGCGTCCGGCCCGGCCCGCAGCCGGAGGCCGGAGCTGCTGACCAAGCCGGGTACCTGCGCGCGTACGCGCCGCCTCAGCGGCCCAGGCCGGCAGCAGGGCCGAGCTGCCGCTGAGGCCCGGTGTGGAGAGAAGCGCCCAGGCAACACACGAGGGAGAAAAATCCCCCCCCTGTGAGTGGGAGCTTGTCTAGTTCCTCCCGCTGCATGAGAAGGGACAGGGGAGAGCCCCTCTCAGAGCAGGTCCTGTCTTCGCTCTGGCTTTATCTGAGCTGAGGTCAAGTCTCCTGACAGCACGGGAAGCGTTTCCTTCAGACGAGGCACCTGACAGGCAGGGGCTGACCCGGAGCACTCGCTGAAGAGAAGTAACACGTCCATAAAAAAAAAAACCACAGCCCCACAAGCAAACAGCCATACATAGGAAGACTGACACCTTTCAGCAGCCATCATTTAACACCAGGGAGAAGCAGTAAAACCCTCTCAATGCCAACCCCTCACTCCAGGTTACATGTGTTTAACAGCCCGTGCTCCAGGTGAACGCACCCTGCCTCCTGCAGCCATCCAGCCCACTACCCGCTGCACCCCTGTGCACCGCTCCGGCAGCCCCGAGGGGTATCACGCCCCAGACAACTGCCCCCATGCCTACACTGCAGCCCTCTGCTCCGAGAATTACTTTTCAAAACTGTTTAATTACCATTTCACTGACACTTGCCTAATAACTGCTTTTATTTCTGCCTGCAGTTGTGATACCACTTTTCCCAACCCATACCTCAGTTGCCCTTCAGTGCAGTCACATTATGATTAGCAGTTTTCAGTCAGCCCTCCTGTTTAGAAAAACCTCCCTCTCAGTGCAATTGGCCTGTCAACAGATGTTTATGGCTTTTCTCCTCACTATTCCAAAAGTATTCTCCCCCCATCTTGCCTCATTTCCAAAAGCCCCAAGGAAAACTCTTTTAACTAAAAGCTTTTAATGTAAAAAGAGAGCACTTTGGGGGCAGGTTAGATACGCTTGCCCTACTTGCCGCTTCTGCTTTAAAACCATTTTTCCAGCATGCCAAAGTACTTAAGTTTGTACTAGCACAGTAGAGCAACAACTAATAAAATTTTAACCTTGTAAACTAACCATAGTAACAGCACCTAAAAATGTCAAGATACTAATATTAGTCTTAAAATCTCCTTTAAAGTTTTTAGCATAACCCGAGCTGAGGAGAAATAAATGCTTCATACTTAAAGCTACATGAGTTAGCTGGAACATTTATCCATTTTGGTAATACTGACAGAATTATTTTAATGACTTGGGACGCTCTGAAGAAATTCTCGGGGAGGTACAGCTCCTGTCACCATGCACGGTGTTAATGCAGTTATCCTGGACCACAGCCACCTCTTGTCAAACGCAGGAGGCACCAACACCACTGCTGTGAGTTTGCAGGCGGTCTCCCCAAGGTACCAGCTTGCTGCTGCCAAAAGGACAGGTCTTTTCAATTCAGTTTTCTGTGATCTGTTTCTTGGCTGAATGCACAGCCTGACAAGCTTCAGAGCTAGGCACGGCGCGAAGAGATAGTGTTCAGAGACCGCGTTCAGTCAGGAGGAGAAATCTGCACACATCTGAGCCACAGCCTGAGCAGAATCCACAAGTGATCTTAGAAACCTCTTCAAATGGCACCCTCAATGCTCCCAGTAAGTCTGCATGCTCCGTAATTATTTCTCCTCCTTCCTTATTCCAGTGGTTGAGTTTGCACTTTTTGAAAAAATAGTTATTAAAAAATGCCAAAGATTTGTTACTGGCAAAAATATATACCTGCTCCTTGTCATATTAAGTTCCAAAATCCAGAGCTGGGGGTGAGGAATACCACTGCACCCAGAGGTAATGCAAGAATTATCCCGAGCATGTTAAAGCACTCCTGGGTAGTGTTAGAGGCACACTTAACAGTTCTCTACAAAAACTGAATGAAGCAAAGCAGCAAAACAAGCCCATTTCCACCTTTTACAATTGCTTTTTACATTACCATTACATCGTCAGATCCAACAGAACTTTGCTTCAAGTTTCAGTACCAGAGGCCTAAATTGCTACTCTAAAACCTAATTCTGGAAGCCATTAAAGGTCTATCCCACCCAGGTCCCAGAGCTCTGCTTGGATTGTACCTGCAACTACTGATCCAGGAAGCATCTAACAAGCAGGATACAACAGCTTTCTTCCAAGAGACCCAAACATAGCAGTATGTAACCATCTGGTGGATACAGCGCTGGCTTTGAGAAGTCAGACAATCCCCCCCCACACTCAGATTTGAGGCACAATAACTACAGCACATACCAGTAAAAACAAAAAAATCTACCTTGGGCCTATACTAGCTTGCCTCTTCTTCATCTGTCAATCTCTCTTCCAGTCTTTAGTCAGTCTCCCTTTGTTTGCTTTTGTTTTTGAGATTCCTAACTTTCTTCTGAGCCAAGTCCTCTGATGACATCATGCACAGCTGTTGCCATGAAAAAACCTGCATCGCTCAGAGTTACTCCAACCCCTCTACAGGACTGTCAGACAGTCCTGTTTAACCAGACCTCCTTCTACCTGCTTGATTTCCCTGTCTGCAGGCAGCACAGAACACAGCATCCTGACTTATGGGTTTTGTTGCACCAAAACCCAATTCTGCATTTAACAGGCTGTGAGAAGCAGCTCCCACCAGCTTTGACTAGCATGTGGAGTGACAGGACACAAGGAAAGTGGAGCTTTCATTTATTGGGCTGAAACTACAAATCTATTCACTTTGACTTCTGGCTCTGTGCTTGTGCCTTCAACACTTTCACAACGATCTTCTGCTCCTCAATAAGAAAAGCTCGCTTGATTCTGGAAAGGAAAAACAACAACTTTAGGACATGAATCCACTGAAGTGACAACACAAAAGTAAGACAAAGTTACAATGAGTTTTGCTGTCTTTGACATTCATTGCACATGTGGCATTAGTTCCAAAGTTACACAACAAGAAAAACCATCGATGTTCTTGCCAGCATCAAAAGACAGGGACAGTGGCACTGTATCAATGTAGAAGTTTGGGGAAGAAGGCCTAGTGTGCCTGAAAATTTAGGAGTTTTCTTCTTGCAAGCAAGGTAATACCTGATGGCTGAACACTGGAAAAAAATTACCACCTTCACTAACTTCTAAGGCAAAAAGCAAACCTCCTCGCTGGCAAACTAATTTACTTGTTCCTAAAGTCAGAATTGGTGTGACCAGTTGTGGTCACCTCTCTTCCTCTGAGCCACAGGAAAGCTTTATGAGTCCAGTTACCAAAACACAGCAGTTCCCTTCTCAGGATTAAAGCCTCTTTTCACATCAAGAGGGAAAACCCTGGCACACCCAAGTATAATTATTTCTTGAAGACATGTAGGGCCACCATGCAGAGGGACCAAAGTGACAGTACTCATCAGCAGCCTGATGATTTGAAGTTACTCATTTATTAAAAAAGACCTACCAAGCTCATAAAGTGTATGGGAAAACACTCAGAAAAAAAACAAACTGGCTTTTAACACATACAAGTTATGCTACAAATCTGCAGCTGTAAGAACCCATCCTAAAGCGATTTAACTTAGAATTCACACAAGCAAAAAAAAAAGCGCTGGCAAGATTTGTACTACAGATGAAAAAACTGGCAGTAGACTGCTGACTTCAGCTATCTGCTTTGATTACCATTCATAGAGATGACATATTCTTTGTAATACACATTTCTTCTTCCAGCTTGCCAAAAGTATAGGATGTACAGTTGTTACCCAATAAAACTGAATTCAGTGAGGCCCAGAAAAGACCATTTTAAAGCTTAGCTACATAAAGGTGCTTAATAGGCAACCAATTAATACCTTTGAATCCCAAAACATCTCAGAGAAGCCAAAAGCTCAACTGATCTTACACTACTATGTTTGCATAAGACAGAAGAATAGGACAACAGAAGAGAAAAATCTTTGCTATAGGGGCTGAATATAAAATAAAAATCCAGACGGAGTAGACCGTTTAGCACCAAAGCAACAGTGCAGTAAGAAATCGTGAAGAACACAAACTCTCTACAAAGGAGCTCCATGTGCAGTAACTAGCTCAAATCCAAGGGGCAAAAGAAAAATCACACACATCACTGCTAACGTGCCCCATGCTTACCCCCTCCATTTTACTGTGCCAATGTCAGACAAGAGCTTTCAAAATTTTGGCCTACGTGATGAAAACAGTGAGATGCAAAAATCTCATAGGAGGCAAGCTGAAGAGTAAAGTCAGCTTTACGTAAGCTCACCTGTCGCGGACACACTTCGCACACATGGAACCACCATAGGCTCTGCTAACATGCTTCTTCGTTTTTGACAGCCTCATAAGAACTTTAGGACGCACAGCACGAACCTGCAGAAAACAAAAATGAGAAGTGTATCGTGCGAACTGTAATTCTGGATAACAGCCGTATTTAGAAAATTCACTTCCATAGTTTCAAAAAGCCGCACCACCTGAAGGTGACTATTCAAGACGCAAAAAAGTGACTCAAGTTGCAGCTTGTACATGCCATCTTCAGCATTCCTAAGCTGATCTTTTCGTTCCACCACAGGGGTTCACAATAAATTAATCATTAAAAAATGTTTATAAAATAGATTGTTTTCCCATGTGTAGGAACTGCTCAAAGACAGACATTACTCAAGCACTCCCATCACTGTTAAGAGCAATGGCGTTACACCAAGAATACATTTTGGAGAAAAAAAATACTAAAAACATTAATTCCTTTTTTCTGAAACTGAAAATCAAACTTGGCTTATACGGTTTTTATAAAGCCTACCTAAGAGGTCCAATTTAGACTTTTAAACCTGCTACAGAATCATCTCGGTCTAACTGAAAATTTTAGGCAGTTACAACTTACAGAACAAGAAGGTTCAGATATAACAACGAGAACCACAAGCATTAAATACTTACTCTTTAAGCTTTCAAAGCTTGTTTTACCAGTTAAACTTTACAGCACTCAGGTAATAATATCTTAAAGAAGAAAGCTGTTCCAACAAGAATTCATCAAGAAACAGACATATCATTTGAAAAGGGTCTTTGTACTGAAAAAAACACTGCTATAAAAAAAACCCGTTATGCCACTAAAGCCAATACTTACACCACGAAGTCTTCCTGGGCATATACCACATGCCGACTTTGGTGCCTTCCCTACTTTCTTGGTGTAAAGGTAAACGATCCTGTTCCCGGGTGTTCGGGACCTAAATACAGCAGAAAAATACTCTGTTAATGTAACAATCAAAACTTAAAACTTAGTTTTCTTAAAGTTTTCTTAGAAGCTATGCCTTACTTACAGTCTGGTCTTGTTGGAAGCTGTGTTGTAGGACAACCTACGGCGGTAGGTCAGGCGCTGAACCATTTTTCACACCTGAATTAGTCAAAAAAACAAAGCAGCACTACTTTTAAGGGCTCAATGTCCCTGTGGAAGTTCACGTATCACAGCACCACCTGCACTGAAGCACCAAGCTGGATCTGAATTGGCGGGTGCTGATTCTGTATTAGTATTAACAAAATTAAAGCATTTCTTTGTCAGTGACAGCCAACATATTTAAAAAAAAAAACCAACCAACCCAAAACACATGACAGTGGGTAGAATGTGATTTGCAGTTAATATCCAACCAAACTGAACACGCTTCAACATCCTGGCCCTGCCCGAATGATGCCATGCTCCTCTAGAAAACTGTTTTAGAGCTTTATCAGCTGCCTGTTTTCTAGTCAACGTAAGCTTCCTTGGCGAGGCTGTAAAGCGAGCCGGAGCAAACCCAGCACCGCCCATTCCCACCCCATCTGACACAACCCGTATTAGCCACGCTCCGGGCCCAGCGCAAGGCAACGAGGGCGGCGAAACCCGCTCCCGCGGCGGGGGAAGGGGCTGACACCCCAGCGAGGCGCCGGCCGCCCCCAGAGCCGGCCCTCCTGGGGCGCCGGGCCGGGGCCAGGCGGGGCCCAGCGCCGCGGCCCGNCGGCCCCGCAACGCAGCGCGGCCCCCCGCCACAGCCCCCGGCCCGCTGGCCGCCCTCGCCGCCCGCCGGGGCGCGGATGGGGGCGGATGGCCGCCGATGGCCCTCACCCGCCCGCCGCCATACCTGGCGCCGCTGGACGCGGAAGAGGAAGCGGAAACGCGCGGGTCAACAGTGAAATAGTGGCGCTCTGGAACCCGGAAGGAATAGCGGCGCCTGCGCGCTGCGGCCCCTTTTCCCAGCGCCGCCGCCATGTTGTACGGTGGCGGGGGGGCAAGTGCGGCGCCATGTTGTACGGCTGAGGCGGGGCTGCCGCAGGTGCCTCACTTTTCTCAGGGGTCTTACGCATGTGCTCTCCTGCCCTTCTTTTATTTTTCCTGTTTTACTGAAAAGCTGTTTTTTTAGAGCACCAGCTTCTTTCCTCAGAAAGAACATTTTGTTCCTTATGATGGTAGTTACATAGCTGTGGGCCCATAAGCCATTTCTCAGTCTGTTGTTCTAAGCTCTAAATAACAAATCGCTCATACACGCTTTTCCACACTGAACCGGCAGGTAACACACCTGAAAACCGCGTGCTCTTAGGCAAAATTTACAGGGGCAAAAGGCCGGTCCCCCTTGTCGTGCCAGCCTCAGTGGGGAGAGGTTTGCACCTTTCATCTTTGTGCGATGCTCAAGTTGTTCAAGAACACCTTGAGCACCAAAGTGCTATCCTTGTTGCACTCCCTTCCTCTCAAGACACCCTCGCTGCTGCTGGACACCTGCCTTCCTGGGGCTGCACCGGTCTGACAAGCTGATCCCAAAACTGGGGTCTGTGGAGAGCAACACAATACCGCCATTTGCCTGACACCTCCTCGCTGCGCCGGCAGCTGCACTCGGAGTCTTGGACAGAAAATCCTCTTGCCTGTTTACCAAGGCACGTACTCTCTGACATGCTCCAGGGCAGGCGCTCAGGCAGGAATATGAGGACATGAAAAACTTTCTCTGCTGGTGAAGTCAAAGGTCCACCTGATCCAAAATCCCGTTTCCAGGCCATAGGTATTTAGGAAAAGCACAGGGGAAACAGGACATGGCTAGTTGATCTTTCCCTTAAAACACCCTCCCCACATTCAGCAGTGGGCTTCTTACAAGCTTCTTGAGCTGGGTTGTGTTTTCTGACTTTTATATTTAATGGCGTGTGGTAGATCCCTGAGAAAAGAAAGGAAGCAGCAAGAGTTAAGGGAGCGTAAGATGGCTTGTCAACAGCCAGAAACAGTGTTCCAGTGGTGTCAGATCTGCCAAATCTGCGGTTATTAAAAAATAAGCGCACAAAAACTACCCCTATCACCCCCTTGCAATTGCATTAAGCACTGCTTTTGCAGGAAGGGAAGGAGGAATGCTCACTAGAAGGAGCCCCACCGGATTACACTTCTCCCAGACATTTGTTTCAGCTTCCATCCCACGCATGCAGGTTCCTAACAAGCCGAGAAGCATGCTGACAAGCAAAGCTGGCCCTTCTGCTCTGAAATCAGCAGCTGGCTGGCAATAGGAAGGCCCCTGCTATCCGCTCGTGGCCTCCCTAATGGATCCTGCTCCCGCCCCACCATGTGGCACTGACGCATCAAAGACCAAGAGATTTTAAAGCACGTGTTTCCAACCCTTCTGCTCCCCAGCCTCTGCTGGTGGTGGTGGTCCCGCTCTGCCGCACAAGGTCCATCCCCTCCTTCTCGCAGCGTGTGTGAATGCGTTGCGGCCGCTGCCGCAATTGATGCTGACTTGTACGGGCAAAGTCTTCGTATGGTGTCAATGGGAAATGGCCATCTGCAAGGAGCGCAGGATTGGGCCCAGTGGCTGTAAGCTCTGAAATGCTCTTGTGCTCTGCTGGCCTGAGCAATGTTATACAGTGATAACCAGGGACCTGTGCATTAAATATGTAGGATGCTGCTGCCATCGTTAGTGGCTTCAGCTTTGCTTTTGGAGAGTGGTGAGTGCTGAGAAGGCTTTGATGTGGGCTCCTGGCCTTATTTATGGGTCTGTAATTTGCAGTTCATTGTACTGCATCCTCCCTGTTTTCGATCTATAATTATTATTTTGGTTAATTATTGACTCTTTTTAAGTGCAAATTATGGACACCAGAATTTTTCTAATTCATGAAAGAAGAGAAAATATGCATGAACTAGATCTCAGGGTATATTTAAAATAGGAGCATATTTCAGACGACAAGTAAATTTCAGAGCAATTAGAGTATTTAATATGAACTTTCTAGGCCCAGAACCCTGAGGGGAATAAGAAAGCCAATTAAATTAGATTAAATAATCATGCCTAAATATAAAATTGTAACAGAATCCAATTGTTAAAGAACAACACTATTAAATTATGATGGAATAGTTTAGTTTAGATGTTGTCAGTGCAACAGGTTACTGTTTTATTTTGAACAACAGTATCTATATTTTCTTCATCTTACCTGATTTGGGCTCTGAACTCAACTGGTGTAAATTTTAGGAGCTGTCAATTAAATTCCAGCAGTTAGCTTCTGCTGATGCGCTGGCCTAGTTTTTCAAACATTTTCAGTTTATTTTGTAAGAGGAACAGGGCTGTCAGGCAAACAGCTCACCAGAGCATCTAGAAATGTTAGCTTTATGACAACTGGTTTAATGCTATCTAATGTGGGGATAAGATTTGGAGCAGGAGCTCACTAAGCCCATTTTGTACAGATTAGTGCTAGTCAAGTGATTCTCTCATGTTCTCTGCTATTCCTACCTCTTCACAGGGCTGAATCGTCTCTTTTGGGAGCAGTTATTTTCCATGTCCGACATGTCTGATTAACTCTTTCTGCACTTTCTTCTTTCCTTGAATACAACAAAGGGGATGGATTAGCAAATGCACAAACCATCATCTTGGAAAACTAACGGTGGCATCCTAAAAGCCGTTTTTTCTCTGCCCAGGATGTCAGTGGAAGCATAGGGCATGAGGATCTGGGTTTTTTTCCTGAAGAAAACTGAAGGTTGGCTTCCAGGGTGTATTTGCTTATTGGCAGCGTAAAACTGGAAACCTCTTTTCCACCAGAGATGATTAGGAAGATAATAATCTCTGATGGCAGATTAGTAATGTGGTGCATTTTGCACTGGCCAGCAAGTTGTTACCATATTCTGTTTACTGCACCAGAAGAATGCTTTGTTCACAGTTTAAGACCAGTTCTTGATATATTGACCATCCTTGCTTTCTTTTCCACATAGTCCTCTCCTTACCTGTCTTTTTTCTGAAAGTCCCTATCTGTGTGCACAATCTTTCACTTGGTCCCATGGAAAGTTCTACCAGAGTGAGAGTGAGGGTCCCCAAATGAGTAAGGCTTGATAAGCCTGGCTGGACCTCAGGAAGGCATTCCCCTTTACTTTCCTACCCTCCTGTCCCAATTCCAGGAATCTCCTAGGCCCCATGAGGACTCTCTTGCTCCATCAGCCTCTCTTCATGGATCCTTCTAGGGCTGTCCTGCACCATGCGCTTCAATTAAAACATGAGTGATTGTTTGCACTCATATTCACTTGCTGTCGTACCAACCTGGACTGGCAAATTCTAAGAGGCATAGGAAAGAAAGTAAGCCTGTGTGCAAGAACACACTGGACACTGCCGAGGGGTAAAAAAAGTGATAGCTGAGGGATATACTGCTCCCGTTAAGGCGCAGCCACAATACCACTTCTATGAACAGCAAATGCATATGTGTTTTAGAAATGTCTCATTGAAATCAGAATCCAGCCTCAGGTGCTGCTTGGATACAACCAGCAGGATTAGGTCTCTAAATGAGGGAAGGAATTGAGAAACCTTGGAAAAGTACTAGCAACTGCCAGGAAGGGCAGAAAGAAGAGGTTCTATGGTCCATTTTCTCTCCAGAGCTATTTTTTTTCTTAAAAAATATTCCCATTCCCCATTCCCTTTCCTCATTAACTATGTGACGTGTCACAATCTGATTATATTCATTTATATCAACATAACCTTCCACAACATGGACCTGTGCAAATTACGTTATGAGAAACTGTAGTTCATTTCCATTTCAGTGGAGCTTGTTAAACAAGCAAAATTATTTTGTAGCAAAGGGAAAAACAATTTAGTGGAATGCACTCCCAGCATAGGAAGTACATAACATCATATTTGGGTTGAAACTTTTTCTGTCAGAAATGTCATAACCCCGTAAGAAAGAGAATTAAAATCCCGTTATTTTAATTTACATCTAGCCACGAGATAAGTAAAGTTATCATTGAAATTCTAATTAAATAGGATGATTGACTAAGGTAGGACATCAAAGAAGAGAAGTGAATATGATAAGTCAAAGTCTTATTAATTAGTCCGCGTGGAAGAAATTCCAGGGACGTCAAGCTGAGGCTGCTGCAAGGAGAAAAAAAGCAGACAAGAAAATGCGTGTTTCTTTGAAGTTAGGAACTGAGATAGTGATGGAGGTAATTGTGTCTGACTGGATCCAGTAATGAAGAGCCGTAAATCAGACCTAGGAATCGGAGGAAAGATTCTAGTAACGAATGTGGCTGCCCCCCTGCTGCGAAGAAACAGAATGCAGAGCTGACTAATTGACCCAGTCTATCTCCCAGTAGCTCTCTGTTATTATTTATTAATTTTTAATTTCTGAATTATTTACGTTCTGGGAAATTATTTTTGACAGCCTGTTAGGCGTGCCAAAGTTAATGGAGGATGAAAGGACCGGTACTAGAATTAGCAGAGATGTAGTCACAGGCTACTGAATTTAATGATTTTGGAAAGGAAAATTGATTTCACACAGCGTGTCACTTTATACTACTTTAGGGATACACCAGCTATTTGATTAATTGAGGAATAACCAACTCAAAGTATATTTGAAGTGTAAATGAATCACAGTGCTCAGCTGTTTATTTTTCCCCTTTTCTGATGAGAACACTGAGTTTGCTTAAAGTTGCTGATTAAAACCAATACAGGTAGACCCCATACTCACACCTGCTTACTTTCTCCTGCCTTAGAAAAAAAAAATTCCCACCATCTGGAGGAGACATGCAGTCCTCCATCTCACTTGGGACTGAGTTCATCCTTCCTACACAACACCTAATTAAATAGGCTTTGTGTGCACTCCCCCTCCCCCTGCGGAAAGTGTTTAAGACGGAGCAGGGTGCCAAGCCCGCGGGCAGAGCACGCAGCTGAGATGTGAATTCTGCATGGTGGAGGCTCACAGCTGCTTTTCATCCAGCCCCCAAGATGAAGTAAGGGTCCCTGGCCTACCCCATCTCCCATGTTGGTTCTCCTGGGGCGGTGGTGTTATGTTGGTCCACCCATCTACGGTGCGGAGCAATGAAAAAATAAAGGGGCTCTGTGCAGCTATTCCAGGTTGTGAAAACTGTATTTCATCCTCAGTGTCAAATGCAAGGTAGATCCTGTCTGCTGCTCACAACTAAGCCTTCTGGCCATCCAGACATCAAGGGCACAGAGTCAATCTTTTCCCAGCAATGTGTATAATGCTGTAGGCAGCTCACTTCTCCAGAAAGACTCGCACTGGACACGTCTCCAGAGCTGCTCAGGATTGTCACCTTGCTGGTCCTTCTCCCAACAGCAGCCACCCGAGGCGAGGGTTATGGCCGCAATTCTCCTCACCGTAAGGGGAGGATGTCCCGGGATCAAATTGCAAAGCACCCTCACCAACACGGTTTCCTATGGCAGACTTGGGTACATCACTTCATTAATGGCAGTGTAATCAGCTGTGTGGGCACTGATGGTGATCACCGTGATTTTGGGTGTTTGTAATGTTGTGTCTTCGGGTGGCTCAGTGTGACCTCCCAAACACCTTAGCAATCTAGTTAACTTAGGGCTAGTCCTAACTGGTCTAAGTCCAACTTTCCCAGTTTTAAAATAAGAGTAATTAATATTACTATTTAATAAAATCTCAGGGATTCTGTGAAGAGAATTAGTGTGCAATTCTTTATTTGCAGAAGTTTTGGGAGAGTAGTAAACACTAAATACTAGGAGGAGCTGCTCCTTTCCACAGAGCTGCTTTCCACAAGAAATGACTCAAAAACAGCTGCCATAAATTGACATGGAACCCATGAACAGGTGAGAAAGGTATAGGCTAGACTCCATTTTGAGTCCAATAAACAATAAAACCCCTTTGAACTGGCTGGGACTAAACTATTGAGTGAGAGGTTAAGTGCCAAAGGGATCTGGTGTTTTGGACATTTTGCTGTTGCTTTGTTCTTTAATATAGGAAGGGCTACCTACCATGGTAAATGTTGACCATACCAGGGTGAGGGGAGAGGTAAAGAATGAAGAAAGGTCAATCATGCATCAGTGTACCTTTAAAAAATTATATTTGTGTTCATGATTAAAAATACATGAAAAGGTACAGGAAGGTTTTGCTGCTTAGGTTCTCTTAGGGGTTTATAATTCATTTAAGCATCTCCCTAGGTTATTTTCCTGAGCACTTCAGGAGCACTAGGAACATTTCTTTGTCGTGTTTTACTGATGGGAACATGCAAAGCTAGCCTGGGTTTTTCTGTTACCTTTTGGATTATACCAGTGGCAATTAGCTATGCAAGGAGGATCAGCTACAACAGGATCTTAAAGACGTGTGATCTGTGACCTCTGCTCAGGGGATTTCTACTTTATGACTTTTTTCAGTACGTGGAGACCGGACTGGCTCCTAGAACAAAAGCCTGAAGCAAAACCTATTTTTTCTGCATCTCCCGAATCTGTGAGACATCTTTGGGTTTATTTTGTGAGGATTATTAAAACTTTCTGAAGCAGAAATACTGTGCATGATGTTGATAAAACAGCACAAAATACAACTTTCAAGATTGCACTTTTTGTTTGTAGTGAAATTGCATTACTGAAACTACATTCACTGCCATGCAGTTCTGGAGAGTTCAATTCACCAGCGGCAGAACCAAGCGCCCCAAATTTCACAGAAAATGTTTTATTTATTTAGATGATGGCTTAAGAAACAGTGAGCCATATCTTCAGATGTTACAGAACAATTAGGCAATTTATGCTACTTGAAGATCTGCCTTACAGTTTTAAAATGGTCAATGGAAAACCAAATACCTCCTATAGGACATGTAGAAATTAACCCTAAAATATTTACATTCAACAAATGCAACTAAGTATTTGGATGAAGATGATTTAGCGTGCTCTGCTGTTCTATACGGGAATGAATCCATCACAGAACTGGCTTCTCCCTATTTCAATATTAAAACAAAAGGGGTATGCTTGCAGTGCAGCACCCTGGGAATTCAGCTCAGAAGTCCAATTAACAACAACTAATTCCCCATACTGCCTATTTACCCCTAAGAGTTGGCTAGATATAATAAGTCATGCATTTTGCATTTAAGCTTTTAATGCCCAGAGGATAACAAAAATCTATCCTGATCACTTTTTATTTTCATCACATGAAGGCAGAAGAAAACACTCCCCCTTCCCCCTTCAGTTAAGTGTATCCATATCTTGGTGCTAGGTCTATGAAAGGAGCTGTCTGCTGCCTTCTCCCCATGCCTCCCTACCCTACTTCTCCATAAATGCCTTCCTTCTTCAAGAAGTCAGGAAGGTAACAATCCCTTTGGATGTGTTTTCTGTATAGATAAGTACATCTTAAACCAATGTGGAATTATTCAGCTTCAAACGATGATCATTCACTGGACCAAGTTTACTGCCCTTTAGACTATTACACTGTATTATATGCAGCATGTACTCCCCTCACACTGGTTTTCACTACAGGAGCTGTCAAGGTAGTGCCTGCTGTGGATATATTTTAAAAGCTATAACTGTAACATACTGCAAATGGTGATGACCATGCTATAGCATGCTAAAGATTAGGCAAATACTTTCAATAATTAGAATGATCTTCCTCAACTCAATTTTGCTTACAATGTAAGTCAGATTTGAACCAAATTCTCCAAAGGTAAAAGTCCAGCACGTTACTACACACTTTAAATGCAAAAGGGAGAGAAACAGAGAGACAGAGAAAGAGAGAGTGCATATGCGCACACAAGGCTTTGGATATTCCTTGCTAGGTACAACCTAAACTCTACATTAAAAATTAAAGACACATTAAAATAACAGCTATCTGTCCAGATACACTTTTACTGGTGTTTAACAGAAAAAATTAAGTCCTACAGGTACCCATATACATCTGTGTTTATGAAATTTTGCAACAAAGAAATAGTGCCATATAACCCAAGATCACCATGGTTGAAGGGAATTTGGAAGAAAAAGGAAGCGGTTTGAGAAGAAAACAAGGGAGTTTATTAAAATGTAAAGCATATCACACTCCTTCAGAGCAACACAAAATGTGACACTGTGCTGAATAAAATGCCTGGATCAATATTAGGTAGCTGTGCCTGCAGAGCAGCAGGTTATTGTACAGAAAGCTGCCTACAAAATATTTCTGCAACACTGTACTTTGCTGTGCATGGCAAAAACCCCAGAAGGTGTTATTTTTTCATCAAGTTGTGATGAACTTGGCTTAAGCTTGGGATCAGACTGGCTGCTCCTTATGGGGGTTTCTGAGCTGCATATTTGCAGATTCGTGGCCAAATTTTCAGAGGGGCTCACAGCCAGCTTTCCAAGTGCTCAGCTGCCAAGCTGCAAGCCAGGCTTCTCACAGGTCCAGGAATCAGAACGACTGAGCAGGATCCGAGCTCTTCTGAACATCCAAGACTAATTGGCTGATTCCTCTCTTAGCAGATATGCTTGCGACAGAAGTTGAGACAGCTGAATGCAGTATTTCTGACATACTCAGATGTGAATTTTAGTACCTGCCTGTACAGAGCTGGCAGGTGCAAGCAGGGGCTTCCTCTGAACTTCTGAAGAAAAGTGTTGGCTGCATCTAGTTCTCAAGCAGATTTACAGATAGCTCTGCACCCTCCTCCCTGTGAGCAGCAAAAAGAGCAAAAGTCTGACAGTCTGATCCCAAAACAGAGCTCTGTGGAGATCAACATAAAACCTACATTTGCCTAACACCCCATGGCCAAACTTCCCGTTCGCCGGGAAGCAGAGGAGGACAGCAGTGCTTGCTAATGATTCTCTCCCTTCTAAAGCCTCTA
>VZTV01090136.1:0-12712 GCA_013400875.1 Anhinga rufa | reverse complement strand
GTTCTGGGCCCCCCAGTTCAAGAAGGACAGGGAGCTGCTGGAGCAAGTCCAGCAGAGAGCTACCAAGATGATCAGGGGACTGGAGCATCTCCCTTACGAGGAAAGACTGAGAGACCTGGGTTTGTTCAGCCTGGAGAAAAGACTAAGGGGGGATATTATCAATGTTTATAAATATCTGAAGGGTGGGTGTCAGGAGGATGGGACTGGACTCTTTTCAGTGGTGCCCAATGACAGGACAAGGGGCAATGGGTACAAGTTGGAACACAGGAAGTTCCACTTGAATATGAGGAAAATCTTCTTTCCTGTGAGGGTGACAGAGAAGTGGAACAGGCTGCCCAGAGAGGCTGTGGAGTCTCCTTCCCTGGAGTCATTCAAAACCTGCCTGGACACAGTCCTGTGCCCCCTGCTCTAGGTGTGCCTGCTCACACAGGGGTGTTGGACAAGATGATCTCTGGAGGTCCCTTCCAACCCCGACCGTTCTGTGATTCTGTGAACGAGCAAACTAACATCATGTATGCAGTACCTGGTCCACTTCTTTACGTGGGCATTTTGTTCACAGTTTGAATTTAGAAGTCGAATTCTATTTCACATGTGAGATTTCAATGTATTTAACTGATAAATTTATCAGTAAGAAAGAAAACAGAATTTAGAGTATTTACTTTGTACCAAGCTGTCAATACCATCATGTCAATACCATCATGTACCACCATCATGCTAACTTCAGCCAGCTGACACTGATATGTATCCTCAAGTCATTAGAGAAGTGGCTCTGAAAGGGTAAGAGGCTACCCTCTGGAGAAGTTAGTTTTTCTCCTTTATCTATCGAGGTTACCTTCACTAGACTACAGCTAGCCTTTGTGAGTCCCTACATAAGTTTCTACATAAAAGAAAATGCAATACATTTTAAAATGACAGATTGGTTCCACTTATAGGACTGTTTCAACTATTCTTGAAAACCTTTTTCATTGCTTGCAAGCATGGTATGGCAAGGATACACAAATCTCACCTTGCAAAAGCATATACTGCAGCCACCAAAAGAACAACTGAAAGTATACACAAAGTAACAGCAAGGATAACTTCTACAGATCTTCCTGACAGTCCTTCACCTGCAACAGAAAGTGGAAATCTAATATTTCATAGATTCATTAAAATTTTTACATTTCTGACAGGGTGAAATTGGGGAGTGATGAGAGATAGACACTTTTGTCTCTGTACAACTGCATCCGTTTTGTGTCAGTCAAAGAGCTGCTCAGGAAAGAAAAATATAACAAAGCTAGAAACAATTTATTTAAAGGTTTTTAAGCACTGTTGATCTATGTAATACATAATGCTAATAGTATATGGCTACAGCTATACATTGTCCTGGTTTCAGCTCTATCTCAGCTGAAACCAGGACAATGTGCAGCCATCCCCTGGTGCCTTTCAGTTTTACCTGCTAAACAGGTTAAGGTAGGTCTGCAGTGCAGTAACATCAGTCTGAACGCTAGCCTGAGATGAACTCCTGCTTCAGCCTCTGTGCAGCCAAGAACAGACACACTGCTCTATCAGCTAGGAATAATAAAACTCCAGAAGTGGAAAAGAAAGAGCCACAACTCTAAAGCTATGAGGTTTGCAGCCATCACTCACAGGCACAAAATAAAAGATGATTTATGGAGATATTCTCCTCAGGGTGCTGAAGGAACCCACCTAGTGATCGGATCTGAATTTCTGGATTGATCTGCATCACTGACCATTAACTCATGATCGTTTTTTTTTTTATGTGGAAATTGGAGATATTGTTAGAAATAACTCCCAGCAGGTCAAAAGTAATCATAATGGCCTTTGGGACAAAAAGGTAAAGGTGCTGGTATTCTAATCAGTCCTTCCAAGTGACAATGAAGGCTCACTCGGAGACTGATAAATCATTTAGATTAGTAATTCTAGACCTTTTTTGAACCTTTATGGTGATAAATTTCTGAGACTCATTTAATTTCCCACCCTTCCTGATAATCCTGTCCCTATCTCAAAAACCTCAGCCTCCTTTTTCCTTAAGCACACAGTGAAAATAAGAAAATCAAAGGATCCTCATAGACAAGCTAAGGAAGCGTGGGTTAGATGAGCGGACATTGAGGTGGATTGAGAACTGGCTCAACAACAGAGCTCAGAGAGTCGCGATGAATGGGGCAGAGTCAGTTTGGAGACCCGTAACTAGCGGTGTTCCCCAGGGGTCTGTACTGGGTCCAGTCCTGTTCAATATATTCATCAATGACCTGGATGAAGGGATGGAGTGTAACCTCAGTAAGTTCACTGATGATACCAAGCTGGGAGGAGAGGCTGATACACCAGAAGGCTGTGCTGCCATCCAGAGAGACCTGGACAGGCTGGAGAGCTGGGCCGAGGGGAACCTCATGAAATTCAACAAAAGCAAGTGCAAGGTCCTGCACCTGGGGAAGAACAACCCAGGCACCAATACAGGTTGGGGGCTGACCTGCTGGAAAGCAGCTCCACTGAGAAGGACCTGGGAGTTCTNTTCTGGGCCCCCCAGTTCAAGAAGGACAGGGAGCTGCTTGAGCAAGTCCAGCAGAGAGCTACCAAGATGATCAGGGGACTGGAGCATCTCCCTTATGAGGAAAGACTGAGAGACCTGGGTTTGTTCAGCCTGGAGAAAAGACTAAGGGGGGATATTATCAATGTTTATAAATATCTGAAGGGTGGGTGTCAGGAGGATGGGACTGGACTCTTTTCAGTGGTGCCCAATGACAGGACAAGGGGCAATGGGTACAAGTTGGAACACAGGAAGTTCCACTTGAATATGAGGAAAATCTTCTTTCCTGTGAGGGTGACAGAGAAGTGGAACAGGCTGCCCAGAGAGGCTGTGGAGTCTCCTTCCCTGGAGACGTTCAAAACCTGCCTGGACGCGGTCCTGTGCCCCCTGCTCTAGGTGTGCCTGCTCACACAGGGGTGTTGGACAAGATGATCTCTGGAGGTCCCTTCCAACCCCGACCGTTCTGTGATTCTGTGATTACTACTGCTGGTATTCTTCACCTATGATAGTATTCAACTCCACCTTATGATCCACTGTAGAAAAACTATCTCCTGTCCAGCTTTCAGGAAGGACAGAAAATGTACTGCTTCGGGCCATATGAAAGTGTGTGTTTTCCCAAGGACACACTGGGAAACACTGAAGTCTTGGCTGCGTTTCTCTGGAAAGGCACTGATTTTTGGATTAGAGAGTGTATTGCAGATGATCCTTCATGTACATTGGAGAACATGATTAAAATTCAAAATTATCCTGATTTACCTGAAAAAATGGTCTTAAAACAGTAGGATGCCATTTTGTAAGATCAAGTGCATGCTCCTACACGTAGGCAGGAATAATCAGCTCTAATAACACAGCTTATTAAACAGTAGGTTAGGTAGCAATTTATCAGAAGAAAGTGTGCGATTGTTGTAGACCAGAAACAAAATTAATAAGAATTATCACATCTATATGAAATGATAGACATAATCTATCTATATACAGAATTAAGTATAGTTTCCAAAACACCTGAAATAATTCTTCCACTGTATTAGTAAAGTCTCAGGTGCAACACTGGACACTACAGGGTAAGAACAATTTAGGCAGGAATAATCAGCTATAATAACACAGCTTATTAAACAGTAGGTTAGGTAGCAATTTATCAGAACAATTTAGGCCAGGGGAAGACAATAGAGAAGAAAAGCAAGTATATAGAAAACTGTTGCAAAGAGAAAAGTAATTAAAAAGTCCCTGCCACACACTGATTTCTGTTTTAAAGTACAAATCTTTGCAATGTGGAAGAACAGAAGAATTTCCAGAGGAACTTCTAGAGCAGTTCTATCTATTTTCCACCAAACAGCGAAGTCAATGTTAAACCTTATGGTTAACCAGTCCAAGCATTCCAACGTTATTAAACAAAACAGTGCTGGCAGAATACCCACCAAGAATAAAAAAAATATATTTTATCCTACTTCTTTGCAACAGGGAAGGACTACATGTCTGTAGAGATGATGATAGGCAAGGGGAAGGAGACAAAACAGAAGATTTGGCACAGTAGGAAAAATAGGTATAAAACTAGTATGCAGTCCTGGCATCATGTTGTATAATTCTGAGGAGCTGCCACTCAATACATGATGATAACAAACTGCACTAATAGAATATCATAAGGTAGGTTTCTATGCAAAAGGCAGTGTCAAGAGCCCCTATTTTGATTATTTTATGACTCATCAGCTTTGTATTTCACATGGAAAAAGTCTACACTTACACAGGACTACCAGCTGCCTGACAATGATTTGCTGAATTAGCTACCAGAGTTTATGAAAAGGTTATAAGCTGCCTCGATGTATTAGAAGTTTAAGCAGTATTTATCACCACATCTTAATTATCTCATGGAAAAATCCTGACCTTTCATTGTAGTATGGGCATTACTTTTGCAACGTCAGTCATGGGTTATGAGGAAAACTCCACTTCTCCAGCTCAAGAGGAGAGTTGTGGTACTCCAAGTATGGTTGAGTGGGAGTGCCATATTAAAATGTATCATTTAATATAATTAAGAAATCATTATTGCAGCTGTGTATTCCAATAATTTCTGCTTCAGTGTTCCTCCCTAGCAAAATTCCTACTGTTTAACAAGAGCATCTGATGTCTGTCACAGAGAGCTCTCTCATGGGTTTTCCATATTTTTTTCTGCTTCAGACCTATTTAACATGTATGTTAATGTAATGTAATGTAATGTATTGCATTAAATTGCACAGATACAAGGTTAGCTTTCTAGTTTTCCAGTTCAAAGACCTACCTATTCTATAAGTAGATTCAGAAACCAAAATAATCTAGTCATGAATACCTCTGCCAAAATTCAAATTAGTCTTTTATCTACTAAAATGAAAGTGTCATGTTGGAAAAACACAAATTTCAGTGATTATTACAAAAGAAGAACATTTATTTAAAATGAAATTGCAACTGTGATCTCAGGCAGCATAAATTTCTTCTGAAAAGGTACTGTTGTTACAAGTGGAATAGAAGTCATTGGTCACAAGGATACCTAACAGCTACTGATCTTTCTGGTATGCTTTCTGGGTTATGCTTCCAGAGCAAGTCTGCAGTTCATAAAACCAAAGCATCTCCTGTAAGGAAACACTTGGGCAAGGTTCCTCAGGTTATGTGTCTCAAAAGAAAACGTGTCTGAAAAAAATCCATCTTCCTTTATTTACTTAAGATAACATTGGCAATGGCATTGCTGGTGCTGTATCTTCAAAGCCATTCAGATGCAGCACCTGCATTACTTGTGATATATCAGTTTGATGTTGATTTCACACTTGCATAGGAGGAACTTCTAATTACCTGTTCCACTTAAGTTTTGTTTCTTGTTGGATAGGCTCTGAAATTTAGAAGTTAAGGCCAGACAAGAGCTTGTTGTAGTACCCATTTTAAAAGCAGTGCTTGATGTTAAACTTTAGCACAGAAGGCACTGGATGGGTATGAGGAACCATGGAGAGCTGAGGAATTTATCAGGTCTATTTTTTTTCCTATTACATTTTATTCAGCATACAAACAGATTTTGATTCTTTATGGTCTACATCAAAGGAGAATGTGTCACAAGTTTTCAGAAACAATACAGAAGCAAAAGAACCTGCCTGCCACTAAAGCCTGATTTCTTTAAACATTGCAGATTTTTCTGTTAGAAGGGAGAAAATTGCCCAGAGGACTGGATACAGTTGAACTCATTTCCAGTAGACTTGTTTTCCCTGATTGGACACACTGTCTTTCCCTTACTGGGCAAACTATTTGCTTCATTGGCTTAGAACTTTTAAACTCAGACCATAAAAAGACAACTTTTGTGTTGCACTTTCCAAAATGTTCAGGGCTAGAGAAATAGTGGCAGATCCTTTCAGAATATTCAGGTAGTAAATTAACATTTCAGGATCTTCAGTATCAGATCACGTAACAAATTTCTAACATGGATTAGATGAATAAGGGAGCTCATATCACAGAAGATGAATGCCAAATGAAAAATATGTGCCCACTAAAATTCTTTTGGGTACTCATCCAGTTGTCTTGGGATCCCTTTTCAGAAAGTCAGGGCTAATGCTTCACTAAGTAAGTTTTGGCTTACCAATATATTAAAAGAACTTGCAGGTCTACAGATCTGCTATGAGAGTCTTCATTCCCAATTTTGGGGTTAGATCAACACTGCCATGGAGGAATTTATGTTGGATTTGAGACCCCATGGCCAGTGACATGAGAACAAGATGGATTCTATTGGACAATATTAATTTATTCATTAATATGGAGCTTTGTCTGTATCTTAAGGATGAAGGGCTAAAGGGTCATGTCCTCAGATAAGCTGCCACTAGAAGGAATGATCTGCAGCCAAGAGGTTTCCTACACTAGGATCACTGGAATAGCTCTACATCCAACGCAGAGTGGAACTGCACAAACAATATAGCTTCTGGCAGTTCACCAAGCAAGATGAGCTATCCTGGCGAAATGGTATTTTTATTGGTATAACTGAATCTCTGCTAATGAACTTTGTTAATACTGCTTCTTCATTTAACAGTCCAGACTGAGGTAAGACTTCTTGACAATGTGAAAAAGGACATACAAGGGAATGGATATGCTTCCTCAGTCATTCTCATTAAGCTAGGTCCAACAAAAATAGAGATTATTTACTGCAGGGAAACAACTCTATTAAAAAGAAACACAGAATCATCTATATTCTTTGGAAACAGAGAAATACTTTAGTAAATGGCACTCGCCTTACCTAATGTTTTGACAGGGTCAGAATAGTCAGAATCTGTAAATTGTCCTTTAACGTTAGTTGCTCTAAACTTAAATCTGTGAAATAAAACCAAGAAAATGAATGAAATAAAAGTTTTTGTGCATTTCCTTAAATATTATTTCACTTAGAAACTAAAAACTATGTTTCAGTTTTAGTATAATATCAGCTGGAATAACTATGCACCTGCTAAAGTGATGTTATGACAGACAACAAGGACTCAGTGTCAATCTTAAATGTATAATCAAACTATATGACTTATTTACCTTGAATTTGGGCTTATTTAATTTAAGAACTCAGTAAGCATCTTTTGTAACCTGACACATTTTAAAAAAATTTGTCTCCCATATTTATGCTTAGCCAAAAAATTTAAAATTAGAGACACACGAAGGTCATTTCAATCTCCACCTTTTCATAATTGAATTAGACATTTTGTATGTTTGTATTAATGTATATTTCACTTAAATCCTTCTCTTGGACAAACATAGAGACAAATGTACTTACAGGTACTGCTTTCTTGGTTTCAGTGGGCCATTACATATATTGTCTTGACTGCCTGGTATCATACATGTAGTATCAGCACCTATGACATATATCTCTTCTTTGCCACTCAGATCTTCTTTTCCTTCTATACATGGTGGGTTTGGAAAGCCTTCATTTGTAAAATACGGCCTTGGTCTGTTGAAGTAGGCATCATACCACTTAGTAACATTCCCATCATGCTGAGCTATTGTCAAGAAAAGAAATAGACAGAAACAATTTACATTCTAAGAAGACTGTAATTGAAGAAGTTAAATAGGAAATTAATTTTTCTAAGAGCTTAGCATGCTATCAGTGCCATTTACACAACTGAGTCTATAACTGTATTTGCACTTTGTATTGGGTTTGCATGGTAAGGTTCGGGTAGCAGGGGGCTACAGGGGTGGCTTCTGTGAGGAGCTACTAGAAACTTCCCCTGTGTCTGATAGAGCCAATGNCAGGAGCAGAGATTCCCCTGCAGCCTGTGGTGAAGACCATGGTGAGGCAGGCTGTCCCCTGCAGCCCATGGAGGTCCACGGTGGAGCACATATCCACCTGCAGCCCCTGGGGGACCCCACGCCACAGCAGGTGGATGCCTGGAGGAGGCTGTGATCCCCTGGGAAGCCTGCAGTGGAGCAGGCTCCTGGCAGGAGCTGTGGCCCCGTGGAGAAAGAAGCCCGCGCTGGAGCAGGTTTGCTGGCAGGACTTGTGACCCTGTGGGGGACCCACGCTGGAGCAGCCTGTTCCTGAAGGACTGCACCCCGTGGGAAGGACCCACATTGGAGATGTTTGTGGAGGACTGTCTCCTGTAGGAGGGACACCACACTGGAGCAGAGGAAGACTGTGAGGAGTCCTCCCCCTGAGGAGGAAGGAGCAGAGACAAGGTGTGATGAACTGACCATAACCCCGATTCCCTGTCCCCTTGCCCTGTTGGCAGCAAGGGGAAGTAGAGAAAATTGGGAGTAAAGTTGAGGCCAGGAAGAAGGGAGGGGTGGGGGGAAGGTGTTTTAAGATTTAGTTTTTATTTTCTCAATACCTTACTCTGATTTGATTCTTAATTAATTAAACTAATTTTCCCCAAGTCAACTCTGTTTTGCCTGTGACAGTAATTGCTGAGTGATCTCCCTGTCCTTATCTCGACCCATGAGCCCTTCATTATACTTTCTCTCCCCCTGTCCTCCTGAGGAGGGGGGGGGATAGAGTTGCTTTGGTGGGCACCTGGCGTCCAACCAGGGTCAAGCCACGACACACTTGAACCCAAACTTCCTTATTATCCACACTATCTATATTTTGCTAACCTAGAATAAGTTAACTGAATCACAACTAACAAAGTTTCAGGGGCAGTCTCGCACATGAGCTCTGCCTACAGAGGATATCATTGGCACGAGCCACTTGACTTTGAAACTGAGCATGGCTAGCAAAGACAGTAAAAAGTGTTTACTCCAAAGAGAGTGAAGACTTTTTTATAAATTAAATTACTAGACTTCCATAAGTGGATAGTACCTGGCAACTCAGGAGAAAAATCTTCAAAATGTTGCTTAACATGGTATTTGCATATCTGTCAGTTCAACAGAATCTTCACAGCAATAGCTATGAAGTAAATGTCTGTAGGATTAATGCTAAAATGAACAATTCAGAAAAAGGTGAGAGACTTAATGTGAATTCACTTAATGTGAATGCTTTACTTCTATAGTTTGAAAGGAAGCAAAACAAAGGAATGAAATACCTGGAATTTGTCCTTCTTAGGTAAAGTAAGCCTGGCCATATGATGTCCTATCACAAAACTCCCACTCACAATGGTAGGCAATTATTCAAAAGAATATCATGGCACTGTTCATATGAGTAAATGTTCATCAGTCCATACAAGGGAATAAACATTCTAACCCTCAGTCTACAGAGGGATTTATATAAATCCCTCTGCCCCCGTTATGAAATGGAAATATCAGCTGCACATGACTGCATTCTTTTACAGGCAACACTAATAGCAATAGAAGAAAAACCTTGCAAAAAATGTTTCAGATTTATTTACCTGTCACAAACGCCAAATGATTTTTTTTTCAAGGAAATGGGAAATAAAGAAAATGAAAAGGTAACAATAGGATCAGAATAATACTAGTGACTTTAAACAGCATGGATCACTCTTCCTTGGCAAGTGCTCCCAAAACCCAGTACCCAGTCCACAAGTACTGTGAAAGATACTTTGCTCTTAGTACTGTTGCCCCAGCTAAAGTGACTTTGTTAGCTGTTTTCTAATGCAATATTACCAAGGCCCAAGAAAAGAAATAAAAGAGAAAAGAAAAACAGCCTGAAAATAAAGAAATAAAAAACCCTGAAAACAATTTTCAAGAGAACTTATAAAATTCGACCTCCGGCTTCCACAACAAGAACTTGTATCTTCTTGATAGGGCCATGATCATCACTGTAGTAACATATCGGCATTCTGATCGTAATTGTTGTAGCTGTGGCGAGTAACGCCCCATTGGCATCATAAACTGGTGCTGGTTTCTTCTTAGGCCGTGGTGGTTCTGTTTTTAAACAAAGACATAACACAGAGTTTTGTTTTAAAATGTTTTTACTACAAGTACTTTGTTCAGGCACATGGCTGCGTTATGCAAGACAGCATATTTTCAGGGACAACTTAATGTTCTACTTAATGCAATAAGCCTCTAAAAACTGCATTCTGATAATTGCCTCTGCACATCAGCTTGAAATTAATTGGAAAACAATAAAAAGACTAAATCTTAGTTTTCCAATTAATTTCAATCAATGATTGTATTTATTTCCACAATGGTGATACTGTATCCTTAGCTATGCTTCTGTGATATTCTTCTAAGCTGTTCACTGATGGTAACTAAAATACTGAAGTCAATATAATTACTTCACTGACTCTGTACATGGTTTACAGTATCATTCAGATATGAATAGCAAATGATCAGCATTACACAGCAAAATTGAACGCTGCAAATCAAGGCTATCAGTTATCTGTTCCTGCTCCTACCTTATGTGGCCTCTAAATAACAAAGGCACACAGCTGTGTACTCACAGGTAGAACAGCAATTTCTTCAGCATTAATAGAGACTGCAACTAAAGGGCACTTTATAAGACATACCTTTGATATCCATGGTTATTTTCAATTGAATTTTTGGCCCTGCACCAGCACCGTTAATTGCATACACCTTAAAAAAACAAACACCTGTTTTAATGAGTATTTGTAATAGCTTCAAATTGGCCAAATCTGGATATATTTGAAGTAACAATCAACGTTGAAACACTTCTTTCATGCCATTCACACTTTGCTAGAACTTCATATTTCTTTACAATCCTAAGTGCAGTAATACTTCATTGCTTGTAATGTAGCTCTCACAAAAAGGAGAAAAGACCACTTAAACAGTTGTTTCCTCCTCTCATTTCCTAATCTCTGATTATTTGAAAGGGCTTCACGTGCATACTTCTAGCACACTCCCCTTGCAGAACTGGATCTTTCATCTGAGCCAAATGAGCAATGTAAGTGGCGGAATTAAGAGAGAGATTTAAGATTTAGTCTTGTACCTGTGACAATGCGTCACAGGCTGCTTTGCTAGCACATGAATGAGTGATCCGGAGAGCAAAGCTAACCACTAGCGATGTGTTCTGCTCCCACTCACTCCACCCTCTTCATTGCTACCCTTGTTCCTCAGACTTGTCTCTCTTAACACCCCAGCTAACATTCTCAGCATGAAAATCTCATATTCATCCTAGGTTTTTTTTTCCCTGTTCAGACCAATCTCTCACTCATATCAAGGAAAAAATAAAAAGTATCAGTTCTTACGCTGACATTATAGGTATGTCCTCCTTTTAGTCCTTCTATCATGGCAGTGACTGACTGATCTGTTTTATCAATGACACTAAGGTTGTGGATCCGGATGGCAGCAGGGTCATCTTCATTGTAAACCATAGCTTGATACACCTGAATATTTCCATTTGGTTCAGATGGCGGCACAAATGTTACTTGGAACTTTGTTACTTCATCTGGTATCTTCTGAAACGTTATGTTGTTGGGTGGGTCTTCAGGCACTGAAATAAATATTTCAATGATCCACTTAAATCAGTGTACTACTATTATTATTAAAATCTGAAAAATTAAAAATTATATTTTTGCATGTCAGTATTATTTCATTGGTATTTTCTCTTTTTACTAAAAACATCTCAAATACTTATTGCATACGTAAGTATTTATGAAGACAATAAAAAGTTAAATATTTAGTGAAATATTATTCTTAAAGATAGCATTTAATGCTACAAATATTAAAAACCATTATTAGATAACCCTCAGTAGTTTCTACGCAGAAAAATTTCTTCTGATTTTCTACTCAGAAAGACTGAGGGCATCATTACCCCTTGAAATACATCTGGGGTAAACAAATCCTTGCATGGGATGACAAGCAAGAAGCAAGTGTTAGTCTTGAGTATCCCTTTCTGAAAGCCTTCTGTCAACAGCAAACTTCCTCCCAACATATAAACAAGCCACCGTGCTCCTAAGAGTCTCTGCTTGTCACTGCTAAATCTTTAGGAAAAAACTTTCCACTAGCCAATGCCCAGACACAAATACAACATGCATTTTTCCCAAAGATAGTTTTTTGTCAAACACTTATTCCAGTAGCTTAGTCTCATGACAGCAAAGGTATAAATCATTTTCCCAATGTCCCTATCTGAAAGAAAAGGCTGTAATATTCTTTCCAGGCAGCTAAAGATTTATTGCTCTACCTGAGCATACAAGTATGTAGCGTGACCTCTAAATAGTGAAATCAAGCAACTGAAGATAAACACATTCCCTCAGCCAAGGATTTCAATGCAGTTGTCATACCTTCAGGTTTTTTTATACCAGCCAACAAATGGTTACTCAGGCTTCTCTGGACTAAGGCTATGTAAATAGGTCCTTACTCAGCCATATGCTAGACTGTACAAACCAGATGAGACGAGATGGGAAGAATAAATGTTCCTCTCTAAGTATACTGCACCTCCTAATGTATAACATTTTTACATAAGAAAAAGGGCTACAAAAAAAGATAGCTCACAGGACAGGCCTAGCTACCACCTAATTTAATTTTCATTCATTTTTCCATAATAAAAGACCATATCAGCCTCCAGGGACATAAACAGGTCATGAACCTTAGAATTTAATGTATTAAAGGCAATATATATATATATATATACATCTACAAACACATACGCGTACACACACACACTCATATCGTATCATTAGGGACAGAGGACTTTCATACATCAAAGGAAAGATAAATGATAAATACAGTTACTGTGTGGTATGCCTAAATCTGAAATTAACCTGAGTTTATAGCTAAAAAAGCTGACCTGCAGCTAACCTCACTAGAGATAAGGCAGCTGTAGCTTATACACAGTTGATAATTAGTTTGAATGAAAAA
>VZTV01090127.1:0-13124 GCA_013400875.1 Anhinga rufa | reverse complement strand
AAGATAGAGAGATGGTGAAATGCAGCAGTGCTCAGACATGATTATCCTTTCATGTTTCTATTAAAAAATTATTTGCCTGTGTTTAATCAAGAAGAATCCAGTGAGCTTACAAGATCATGCGGAGACTTAGTACACCAAGTCAAAGTCTACCCTAACAAGTAAGGTTTCTGCAAGAAGACTGCAAGAGAGAGATACCTACAAATTTATATATACATAATTTTAATATGTTCCTAATATCTGTATCTATCTATCTATGCAAACACATATATTTATACAGAGAGTAAGCAGTTATATAGGGACAGTGAAAGTATATATAAAATTCAACATGTGTCAATAATTACTCCGCAATACTTTCAGTACTTGCCTTTTAAGTAATTCTGTCAAGCACTTGCTAACATCTAGTGATCGTGAATACTTCAGACTGGAAGATGCTCAGTATAATCATAATTGAAAGAATCTACCGAATACTAAAACCAGGGCAGGAGTGTTTATAATTTAGGCTGGAAATTTTCAAGAAGTCTTTAAGTGATTTCTGAACATAAATAAATAGACCAAGTTATTTATATGCCTTTTAAAGATTCCACCTGAGTCCTTTCCTGATTTATTGATTCTAAGCATGCTGATTTTAGGTTTATCAATTTAACTGAAGACATTATATTTACAAGGAGGATATAATCATGAATGAGCTTTCCAGACAATTTTAGACTGATGTAGCTCTTCTAATCTGTCTGTTTTCTGCTGAGGAGATAGTGTAATTAGTTTGTCCCTCTCAACTGCTTTCACAACATCCCATAGGATATATGGGCTAATTTCTTCCATGTTGCTATAGAAAAACTATTATCTTACAATATCTCCAGCTGAGATATTATGCCACAAATCCTTTTCAGAAGCTGAATTTCACAAGCATTCCCAGAGAGCTGCAGATAAAGAGAGCCATATTTGTAAGCATTAGCAAGAAGAAAACGAAACAGCAGATACACACTACAGTGGGAACTCGTGTAAAATTAGTCATCAGTACATGTCCCCCTGGAAAAAGACTGACTGAAAGTGGGTTTACAGAAAATGAGTGTAGAAAAAGAATTAACAGGTATAATAGAATATGGTCTTCATGCACAGGGCACAAAATTCAACCTCTGCAGAGGATTAATCACTTAACAGTAACTTATTTTGTCAGTTTAAGAGGAAGATAGATAGGGGACAGAAAAAATGCCGTCTATTTTAAGATTTAAAAGCACTGCAGAACAAAAAAAACACATGTAAAAGTTCTTTTTCTGAAATTTGTGATAGCTTTGTGGAAGAGTTTCTTCTGGAAAAAGCCATGGAATCATGGAAATCTTACCTTCATAGAAATACTATTGCAGATAAGCAACACAGCTTGGACAGGCAGCCTAAGTTAGCCACTTTAGAGAACAGAAAATTACATGCTGGAAAGCTAGGGTGGGTATGGGTTTCAGACAATGGAGAACTGTCTGAAAAAAGGATTGTCTAAAATCTAAGAACTGTTTTCATAATGATACAAACATTGAAACTAGGGTAACACTGAAAAGAATTACCTCATTGAAATGCAGAATATAAAATACACTCTAGTGGTATATCTGGCCCCTTTTATTTATGCCTTGCACATGTTCCTGAAAGGAATTTTTTTTTCTTGAGAACTTTCCTGTGAAGGGGTAGCAATGTGCACACTCTGGAAAAAAAATATTTTTTGCATGCAGATACCCTCTGAGAATATCCACACAACTATCTTCAAAGCTCTTTGTGGTCCTGGGCCCATCCACACAGAGATGAAAACAATACTGCATGACTATGGCGACGGATAGCACAACGTGAAGAACGGAGCAGTTACAAAGGAGAAACACTGCAAGCAAAAAGTGGAGCAAAGAGTTTGCAAGTGTCTCATAGTTTGAAACAGGTTTCCAAAGAGTCTTCATTCAATCATTCCAAATAACAAACATATTTCTAAAAATCAAGCTATAAGAGTAGTGTCATGGGTGTACATTTAGTAATGCTGCAAATAGGGTTTTTTGCCCTAATGATAACTATCCCTTGCTCATGCAGCAATGGTAGGAGGGTCCCTCCCCTTTGATGTGGGTATTCTACACCAGCCTGAGGGCATATGCACACTGCAAAATCCCCCAGCTGACCGTCTGAGAAAAACAATAGCATACACCCTCTTCAAACCATCAAAATAAATGCCCAAAAATCAAGCTCGGTGAGCAGGGGACACATATAAGCACCACAGATCTATGACAACATGCTTCATAGATAACTCTCAGAAGTAACCATTGCACGTGTAGGAGGTGCTGACAGAATCCCAGGGGCTGAAGTTGTGCTACAAAGATGGGGAAGGGCATGGGTGAGCACAGCCTGTGTGAGGGGATGCATTTGTTTGTGGTCCAAAGCCCAGGACTCCAGCCCTCTGTCACCACAGCCTTGGCAGACAGCAGCACATGAAGCTCCTCAGCTTCCAGCTCGCAGCCACAGATCAAGGCTTTCCCTTGGGGGAAGTATTTAAACAAAGTGTGTCCTGGCAAATATCCCAGAAGTGTGCCCAATGTCTGTAAAACAGCAGGACATTCCTGAGCAGAGGAATCTATGTATGTGTGTCTGTGTATTTATGTATATGTGTGTATATATTTATACACACACACAAATAGTTTACACACTTTGTAGTTAATTCACTTCCTAATAGGGAGAAAATACACTGAAATAGTAAGTTTCTCCACTTTTTCTAAGCATAACCCTCCTTTTCCTTCATGGGCTGTAAAATCTCAGGGACTAAACTTAGTCCCAGCATACTGCCCATCCCAGACATCAGGCCTGCATAATTTTGGTTGAGAAACTATTGCATCTGGAAAAAAGTTCAAAATGTGTCCTTGCAGGCTGTTCTTCATAATTCTAATATTTTTTTGTATGTAATGTATTATGATAATGCAGCTGTGCAAAGCTGCCCTGGGATATGGACAATCCCAGGAGAGGTGGGTTAGTGGGCAGGAATTGGGGATGTGGTCAAAGGTTCAGTCATTTTATCATACAGCTGCTTGGTTCAGTACCTGGGTATCACCATCAGTTACGTACTGTTGAATTTTAATGGTGTCCTTCAATTTCTTGAACAAACAGGAAGTATTGAAAGCAACAAGCAGAAGAGAAAATATTTCATAAAGAAATGGTTGTTCTTCTCTACTGTGGTGGGAGCTCATTTGTTTCCCATGTTGGTGTCTGAGAGGGTTTTGTCCAGACGCAATGCAAATTGAAGGGTAGGAGCTGCACCTGCTGCTAGTGGCATTCGGGGGGGGATCTCAGTCACTTCCTGTTGTGCTCTGCCTGCCAGTCTCAACATGATCTCTGCAGACTGGGTGATGAGGGTGTAGCCTCATGTTTGTCATAACCCCATAAAGGCAAGCAGATGAGAGGTGAAAACTGAAATGGTTAGTTACGTTCTGTGGCTTTTGGTCTTCTCAAATGAGCTTGTGCGTTTACTGGATAAAATCCAGTAAGTAAGTGCCCCAGTAAGAAACATCTACAATATCTAAGAAAATATTTTCTAAACAACCAAAATGCTGTAAATTTAAGTTCTAAAGTGTGTTTCAGTATAGCTTTCTCCTGGGTGAACTGACAGTAAGACAAGTCTTTCTAAAATGGTATTTGTTATGTACTAAGATTTCTAGCCTGAGGATTAATTTTTTATTTTTTTTTTAAATTCAGAGCTACTGCAAAATGACTAAAACCAAGAAGGAATTAAAACCTATTCACTCTGTTTGATCTGCCCCAATATGATCTAGAATAATGCGACAAATATTGCATTTTCTGCATTGCTACCCAGACCCAGATCTGGATTTTGTCCTCTGCTGAACTCCTCTGTTACACTAAGAGGTTCAGAGATATTCCTTTCCCCTTGTACACCCTATTGAGAACTGTCTTGGAGAAATGCTAGAGTAAATACACACACAGAAGTCAAGAAGAGTTGGGGGATTAGCACCCAGTAGGCTTAGCGACTGACTGGAAGCTCTGAGGGAGCATGGCTACACCATTCAGAGGTCTGTGGAGGAACTTCTAATCTGCACCAAGGAATTCAGAACACATTTATGCACCCAAAGCACAATCTTTCTGGAAATTATATCTGCCATGTATAAGGCCCAGAGTTCTGCTTGCTTAGGATTAAACCAATAGCAATGCACCCTACATCCAAACGAGGGTGTGCATGATTGTGTATGTGTGCAAGTGAAGGGGCTCAGGCATACCAGTGAAGCTTTGCCAAAATCAAAGGAGATTTTGATTTGCTCCAGGTAAAACCTTTTCTATGTTCTCTACTTTGAAGAAAATATTTACAGAAATGTTTTCCAAAGATTGTAGTGTCTCACCACATAGTCAATAGTTTGACCAAGATAGATACTGGCAATATCACAAAACAAATTTAAACGTTTAGTCTATGTATGCAGAGCCAGTCTTTACTGTCTAGCTCACTTCTGTCCACTTAATGAGGGTCCAGATTTAGACTTCTTATGCATGGAGATGACAGACTGAGAGTGCCATCATCAAGAACAGATTTTATGCCTAAGTTTATATTGTAAGACTATTTAAGTCTAAAATTGCTTGATCACTACTTCAGCTGAAAATCTGCCAGTGAAGAAGGGAGGGATTTTTCCTCCTTTTATGTGGAAACCCTCAAGTGAAAATGATGAAAAGAATGTAATAGCCAAGAGACAAATAAAAGGATAAGAAAAATGTTTTAATAGTGGAATAAACTCTTATCATAACCTGCTGACATAATTACAGGTCATTTACCCAATTCACAAAGAGTGGCAAAAATTCAGGTTTGGGAGTCTTGAAGCTTCACAGAAATGCCAAAGTTTTACAGACTGAAATCAGACAGCAGACCATTTCAAATCTTTCCAAGCTGAAAAAAGCCTTTTAGAAGACTGTGCTTATTTTGTTTGTTAACAGAGATAATCAAACAGAATTTCAGGCCTTCAGCCTGTTGTGCCAGGCTGCAGTTCACCAGCATAAAGAATTAAGCCATTCTTGGTGGAGAAAAAGTGAATTCATGAGCTCTTAATAAATAGTTTAACAGGAGGCATCAAAAAATTGTATGCTCACAGTAAATGGCATGACAGTGACTTATGCTGGATTCCTCTTTGAAAACCAAGTTATAGCAAGTTCTAGGGATTGCAAAGGGATGCACATAAAATAATACACAGTGGGCAGCCAGAGAGTGAGGCAGGGGTTCAGCTATACTCCATCTCCTTCAAAATATTTAAATAGGCCTTCTGCAGGGTGTATATACGATGTGTGGGGATAGCTGTGCAGGTCCCTGTGCCTGTCCTGGCCCAATGGCATGTCTCGGTGGTGCAGAGCTGAGGCAGCCATGAGGGTGCTGCCAGTGCAGCTGCATGTGTCCTAAGGTCACAACAATGTTGGTGCTGGTGATGTCTGGCCCCTGCCGTGCTCCCAGGCACTGACTGGGTGTTGGAAGCTGCATCGACTCAAGGCAGGTTTGGGCAGAGAAAAGGGGGTGGTGGAGGCAGATAAACGTGGCTGCAAAAGTTGCTGCTCTTTCTCAAGATCCAGTGAAGATTTCCTTCCTTGCTGTGACCTATATGTTAAAAGAGCTCTGTGCTTCTCCTTCATGTGTTAATTAACAGAAACACTCAGATTGGATCTAGCACTCTTCGTGGTGGTGCTCCCATGGGCAATGCTGCAAGACACAGTCAGTTTTATTTAACATCTTTAAAAGTAATATGGAACATTCACAGACAGCTCAGGCTGGTGTCACTGTTTTCATTACTGTTCAGTGTTTGGTCCCTTGGCCAAATTATAATCAATTTGCTAGCACTCGTGGTCAACATACACAATACTTTCCTGCACACTGTTTACAGAAAACATAGGAATTTAAGAGAGGAAAGATGGTGATGCTTAATTCAAAGCAGGAAGCCAAAGCAGGCATTTTAAACAGCAACAAAACTGCCAGCATCAGCTTAGCAAGGCAGCATGTATTTGGCCTAAAGTACCTTACAGAGTGTGACAAGGATTTCTTTCAAATGCATTATCAAGGGCAAAGCAAGCACCAGTCTTGGTAGATATTGCTTTTGGAAATGTCTTGGCAACACACAAGCAACAAATTTTCTAATGAAGTACAAAACACAGCCTGTGCATGCATAGGAGGTCCCAGTTTTGTTTTTTCTTGCACGTCTGTGTCCAAAACAATTTAAATAAGTATTTAATAGAATATTTCACGAGATACTGTAGCAAATACTTTGCCAAAATTGATCTAAACTCTGTGCAGGTATCTTTCTTCTCCACATTGCATTTCTATCCAGAAAAGCAATAAAATTAGTTTATTATGATTTCTTTTTTAAAAATGCAGTTATTTTTACGTGGATTTGCACCCAGCCAATTTACATCCTCTTTATTGAGGCTGCAGATGTTGCAGCTTAACTAAGGACATGGCTGATGTCATTTGTATTCAGACTTTCATTAGTCAAAATGCTCTTAGGTTTCTTCATCTTCATACTTTTACACATTATTTCATTACTGATTGTAATCAAATTAACCAGATGGCAACTGCCAAGTTCACATTTGTTACTTACTTCAGATGACAAAACCTAAATACACTCACACTGTAAAATTTGTTGAGATAGTAATTTCTGCGGTAAAGTTTCTGCTAAAGGCAGGGTTATCACTTATTATTAAAGTGTTTACAGAATAGAAAAAGAACAATCCTTTGAAGTTACTCAAAGGCTCAGGTTTTCACTAAATTTTATAAGGAAACCTCATTGTGCTGTTCAGCACTAATAAGATATTTCATTGTTCAGGATGAAGATATGCTGAGTAAACCTTTGTGAGGGGCATGTCAGGGCCCATGCAAGTCAATGGATGACCTACCTTTTGGGAAATAGCTCTGGGATAGGAAAGAAGTTCTTAGATATTTTAAAAAACAAGAATGTAATTCTCAGTGTAGTTGACATTGACTTAAATGGGATTAGAGTTCCACTCCAAGCCATGGTAGTGCTGGAAAAATGGCAAAAGACTGATATTTTTAAAAGTGTTTTTGTACTTTTCCATCCTTGTTAAAAACTGGTTTTTTTCTTGTAATTCTCTGTAATCATTGAAAAGCAAAGGTGTTACAAAAATTTTCAAAGGTCATATTTTTATTCACATTTCAGAAAGGATGTTTATTTTAAGGGTTTATCTGCTCTCCCTGCCCCGCCTCCTTTTTTTTGAAAAAGCAAAGTGGGAAAAGGAAAAAAGGAAAAGAGAAAAAAAAACTAAAATGAAGCTAAATTGTTGACAGATATTTTGATAGAATGTATTAAAATTGCAAAAATATTGAAGTACACAACAAAAAAAATTCCAACGAATAATAATGACCATGAAATCTATTTCCAGCCAGAGAGCTGTATATGATTAGAAGAGAAGATTCTTTCTTCTCACAAAATTTGCAAAATTTTAAATGTATTTCCATCTTTTGCCAGGCTGAAAAATAAAGAAAGAAAACCCAGAAAAAATTAATGTAAACAACACTGACATGTAATTTTACAGCTGGTAAGTTTTCTGCCTAAAACATACAGGGTCATGAGATATTCAGAAGGCTACATACATAGTTGGATGCAGACATTTTCCTTTTTCTGAAGGAAAACCATGCTTTTTTGGTTAAAAATAAAATTTTTCCTCAGAAAATTTCATGTTTGTGAGAACAGCATTTTTTCATTGGAAAATCATTCTCATGGAAAGTTCTCAAATGACGTTGATTGCTTTCTTTCTGCCAATAAGTTTGACTTAAAGTGTTACTATTAACAAAGTTTCCTGCTATGTCTATTAGCCATAACAGTTTCATATAGAGTTTGACATTTGTTTAATTTTTATTCTTCTCATCTTCAGTTAAAGGAAAAGCTGAAGAAGCCAACTGAAATTAAAAAAATATCACTTTGAGAGTCACAGCTTGTTTTTTCCTTCTGACATTATACAAATTATCCTATTCTTATGTAGCACAAAAGATCTTGTAAGCTCACTGCAGCTCAACCATGTTGTATATATTCACTTTCCGCCAGTAATTCGCATTTGTTTGTCTTTCTCATAGCAATTTTAATTTTTGCTTTAAAGAACAACATACAAATGGACCTTTAGACAGTCTTTATATCCAGAAAGTCTCTATGTCCAGCAGATCTGGATCTATACCGTGGTCCTCAGCCCAGACTCTTGGTGCCTAAGTGGGTGCTGAAGGAGGGCTGGGAGCTTCATCTGCAGCAGCACTTGGCTGCTATAATATCAATAACATTTATTTCATTGAGATAAAATCAGCAAATAAATTAAAGGGCATTTTCATGTGGAGGGCAAATTCCCTGGTTATCATAAGCAAGTGTAGATCTGGTGAATCAAGATGGCAATCTGCAGAGCTGGTATGAGATTTTTGAGCACATTGAAGGTCCTCATTGCTGATAGCCACTTCCCTTCCCAGTTTCTCCCAGCTGCTTCTGCTGTTGATGTGCAATTCTTCTCCTCAAGGGCAGTGGCTGTGGATAATAACTCTGCAATACAGTAACCCCAGGGCACTCACCATGCTGCCAGCCTACAGGGAACAGCTGCAGGGCCATGAGACATTGGACATGCATGCAGAGATTTTTGTCTCTCAAATGCTACAGAGATGCCATATGCAAAATTTTGTACTGTCAGGATTCACACATGTAAACAAGATTTGGATAAAAAATAAATATTTAGCGAGGATTTAGCTAACTGGGTAATCTGCTAGAAGCTAGAGTTACACAGTAATAAAAAATGAATCGCACAGATATATTGCCAATAAGTATACATGCAAAAGTTAGACCATCATGCTTTTTCCAGTCATTGAAATTCAAATATTCTGCACTATATTTTCACAATGCATCCTGTGTCTGAAACAAATGGCTGGTTCATGTAAAGCTTAATGAAGGTCAGAGCGAAACAAACAGGAAATAAACTCCCTGTTTTCTTGTCACAGTCTACAAGATCACCTTCTATTTTCATTGCCTATTAATGAATATATAGAGCTTAAAAATTTCACAGTCATGCAACATGCTATAATGTGGAAAGAGCCTTTCTGAAACTATGTTTACAAAGAATTTTTTTGTTGAACAATAATCCTTGAGATTTATTTATCAAAATCTTTCAGATATAAATATTTTCATTTGCACAGTGAGTGGTAATTTATGTTAAACACACACAAGCAACATTGTATAGAGATTTTATAACATTATTTGAAAGTATGCCTGTTTTCTGTGCTTCCAGAATAAAACTAAAAATATTACAGCAGGCCCTTTGGGATGGTAATGTATTTTATTAATACATTTTATTGAGGCCATCCTTTGTATGTGTATTCATCCATGAATATTTTCATTAAGACATCTAATTCTCTTTCTATTAGACATTAATGTTTTCCCATGGTTGCATCTTTGTGGAAATACCTTATTAGGTAAATGGTAACTGAACAAAAGAACTTAATTTGTTTTTTTAACTACTCATTTTGGAGAAATGCAGTTGAAAGGTTCTTGTCAAAAAGAATATCATTATCAAAATGGGTAGGTTTTACAACACAGCCTTACTCTCTGAAATGCAGATTCAGTGAGACTACTTACTTTCATAAATGTAATTATGTATCTTACAGGACTGAAGCCCAATCCAGTTGAAATTGCAGAGTAAATCAGTTAATATTTCTGTTGTGTGAGCCATTGTATTATCATTTGTAATAAAATAATGCACCATCATTTCTTGAATTTTATATCATACATATGTGTTTAAAAATATCTGAAATCTGACTATACCTGACAAAATGTGTAATGTAGTAAAATTAATTCAAAAGCATCAAAGCTTAATAGGTTCAGAGACTTTCAGTTTCTTTAAGGGCAAAGTGCATATTTTCTCCTTAGCTTGCACACAAGCTTCCCCTGTCTGTATATTTTTATTTTATTCTAAAAGCTTAACTTGAAGAACGTAATCTTAGGCATTTATAAAGACAAAGAATCTGTATGATGCTTTTCCAAATTGTGTGGCATATTTTAAGTCAGATAATGAACTAGGCAATCTTCATAATTAATAGTATACTCATATTTATTAATGCAATACTTAAGGATGGAACCTGTCTTAGACAGTGAACACCTGTCCAGCTAGCTATACACTGGCCTTGCCGTTAATGATTTATGGTCTGCTTAGACAGGATAGGTATAGAAATGGGACAAGCAGATGAAACAGTGCAATTGCAGAAAACATATAAGCCCCATATTCTACAGTGGGGACTAACTAAGGGAGGGTAACAAAGATGGAAACGAGTCACTCTGCAAGCAGCAGACCAAATGAGCAAGTTTCCTCTGGCTTTATGAGTTTTTACAGGGACACAATAGTCCCTCAGTTCTCCTCCCCTCCTTTTGCTTAGCCTGCAGGACTAGCAAAAACCAGTGGGGCTGGTGGGCTGGGGCGAACTGGAAGCTGAGTTGGCAGCTGCCCCTTTCCAACCTTGGTACCTGAGGCAGCAGGGCTGCCTCCAAGTAGTAGGTGGGCACTGAGGAGAAAGGTGGCCTTGGCATAGGACGTTTCCCTTCAGAAACAATTCTGGCATCAGGGCATCTGAATTAATAATTGCTTCAAGAATGCTGCCAACATTAGCATGAAAGACATGAACCACATCTACTGAAGCATTTCTGTGAAGGGATGGTTTTCAGACTGTGCCTATGCAGCTGTGTTGTGGTTATCCTTCTTCTAAATGCATTGCTAAATATCCTTCCTAAGAGAACAGGGTTGTGTGAGCCCTTCTTTCTCTCAGAGGGTGATTATTTCTTCCTCTTTAAATTTTTTTTTTTAAACTCCCCAAGGGAACCTTTCTCCATTAGATCTCTAGCTTTTGAGCAGGATAGGTGGATTTATTAATGAATGAATGCATGCATGCCAATAAGTAGTAGAAAGAAAGACTTTCCACACCAAGAAAAACATTTTCAGAAGTATTCAAGTAACTGTGGTACCTACAACCCTTTTGCAAAGCTCTTCACAGCAGAAACCCCACCAATGGTCTTTTCATTCCAAAGTAATTTAAAAAAGATTTTATTGTCAATACAAATTTGCTTGTTTTGTACACCAGAAAAAATTTAGCTGTCTCTCCCATATTGGATTCACACACTCCCTCTCTGTCTGACAAACTGGTAATGTGGTGCAAACTGGAGGGCTGGCTCCTGCCTTGCAACTGCTTCTGCAGTGTAGCTGTAATGCTTTTGCCACCCAAAGGAGGGAGGATGCCTTCCCCAGGTGGGTGGTACGGTAGGGCTGAAGAGGGATGGTGAATGGCAGTTTTTATCTAGGAATGGACAAAATACCTTGTAAATTTTCACTCCACATAGTTTTGCACTATGGAGGGCGTAGTTTAATGGGGACACAGTTTGTCCTCATAAAAATAAAAAAATATCCTGTTGACCATGCCACAATTTTTTTATTAGCAGTCTTCAAATACTTATCTGATAAAATGTGTTAATAAGCCAACTTTAAATGCCTATAAATAGAACCTACTCTAGATTTAGTTGTAATGGAGATCAGTCTAGAAACTAAGATCTGCAGATAGATTTCCTGGTGTTAGATCCTTCTGGCCCTGTACGATAACACTGACTTTGAAACCAGTTTTTGTTTTCTGTTCCAGGCTTAGGAACTTAAGGCAATTATCTTGTTTGTTCTCTTTTCCTTAAAGAAGTAAGCTTAGTCTGGCATAGCAGCAACACCTTTTTTCCCCCAGATATTAGGCTTTACAAAAAATAATTCATCCTCAGACTTGGAGGATTCATTAGTGACCAAACTGGCAAACTGTAAGCGTGTACATGAGAAGACAGTGCAAGTGACACAGAAAGTTTCTTAATAAGGATACTCTTGGCACAAATATGATATAAAAGTTGAATCACACGGAAATTAGAACCCTTTTTCATGATACTGATCACATGAATCAACTGTCACCCTATGCATTAACCCTCTAGACATTTAGGGGGATATACAATTTCACTGGATTTTTTTCTTAATAATCATCACTGACACTGCTCTAAACATACAAAAGCACACAGACAACACACCCAAGATAGACTTTTATAATCACAAACCAAAGGACTTCTGTCTTGAGCATTAACTTTGAAATCCTTACCATGCACACTAAAAATGATCAGATGTCAGGTGTAGGAACTCTGAAAGGCTTATTCTTTGAAAATTATATAGTAAGAGAAAAAATGTCTCTGGTTGAAGTTTTGAAGAGAACCAAAATCCTGTTGTTTTACACTGTTAAAGAACTTGGTATAAAACTTCACCTTTATTGTCACAACATTTTATTTTACTGTAACTATCATTGCTTTTACTATAGTGTGTTTTATAGAGCACTTTAGCATTAATTTTACAAGCTTTTTTGTTAATCATTTATAATGACACTGTGGAAGAGTCTTATGTTTTTACCATTTGTTCCCTGTTCTTGGAGCTTGATGGGAAAACACTTTGCTGTATTCTTCATCTCATCACCAAAAGATCCCTAATTTTTATAACATTTTGCCTCCACAACACAACAATAACTTAGTCTTTGAAAAGACTGGCAAGAAATATGTAAAACACTGTCTCAGGCATATACTCTCTCTTATGTTGCTTTCTGCTGGTCATGGGCCTTTCTGCAGGAGGCTGAAGCTGTTACAGGGGTGATAGCCAGGACCCACTTGAGATCGGGGTCCCCTGTTCTGTAGTCCTAAATTACTTACCTGCTTGATCTTCCACATAGTAACCCCAAAATATGTGCAATCATTGCATAACCACGCATGACCTAGTCATGCTGGTGTGAAGGTACTGAGCTGATGCTCCAAACTTCCATAGAAGTCCAAATAAGAAATTTCTACAGCTACCTCATCATTAGGACCACATCCAGTAAATATTTTCCAGTCACTGAATGGGCCTCACAAGAGACATAAAGATTGGGCTGGTCCCCATGATAAAGCCATTTATTTCAGTAGATAGAAGAGTTACATGAAATAACTTTAACACAGCAGAGGCTGATGACAGCCAGCGGAATCCTTGACTCATAGAAGAGTTTATGTGCCTGACACCTCGTGTGTGTTTTCCACAAATATAGGTTGTTCTTATTATAAAATTGT
>VZTV01090120.1:0-18225 GCA_013400875.1 Anhinga rufa | reverse complement strand
GCCGGCCCGGCGGGAAGGCGGCGCCCCCGACTCGCGGGGATGCTCTGGAGCGCCTTTGCGAGGCGGCCTCGCCCCGCTCCGCTGCCTTTAGGGTTCCATCGGCCACCTAAAAGCCCCTAACCCACAAGCAAAATATTTCTCGTTCGGTCACCCCCTTACCTTAGCATCGCAGCCCGCGGCCGGCGCCGTGCCCGCGCTGAGGCTGGGCGACGTGCTGGTCCCCTCCATCCGTATCATCTCTGGAGCGAGGAAATAGGAACTGCCTTTAAATAAGGGTCTGAACCGGCACAAATGGAGAAAAAAAAATATTATCCACTTCCTGTAGCTCCCCACCCAGTGATACATACATCCCGCCACGGCAGCCGGGCTTCCTGAAAAACCGTCGCGCGGAAGGAGCTGCGTTGGGTCCAGCGCGGTGGTCGGCGGGCAGGATGCGTCCCGCGCCGCGCCGGGCGACGGGGAGCCACGTCCTGACGAAGCCGGGCCCTCCCCGGCGGCCTCGCCGGTGGCTCTGCCGGGCCGAAGCTTTCCCCGCCAGCGCCGGGCCCGCGTCCCGCGGCAGCCGGAGCTTTGCCGTGGCGAAGGCAACAGGAGCCTCGTAGCGGGGATGATAAAGTCTTGCCGCCTTTTCAACTTTTGCTGTTCTAATGGAGGTATTTATAAAGGGCTGCTCCTCCGTTTTCCCATATTCATGTCAGTAAAAGCTTTCTCAAGCTCGCCCTGGGCAAAGCAAGCCGGGCTTTACACCTAACCAGCGCAGAGGACTTGGGCTAACGTGGCTGATGCTGCCAGAGGGGAATCGGGTAACGCTGCCTCGAATGGCGGCAGATGATCTCCCCCACCAGATCCTCCCGGGGCCTTAATCCCTGTCAGTGTAACCCCCATTTCATCCCCCCAGACTCGGAAGCCGGAGCATAATTTACAAGGTGACGGCTTGGGAGGGCAGGGGAAAGCTGGTCTGTAACAGTAAAGCTTTCACAGATTGTATCTCGGTGTTCTTCCAGCGTGAAACAATAAGGCAATAAATAGAAAGGGTTACTCTCAACCCGAACGGTTTGGACGAGGCTCCCAGCTGATGCAATTCAATACGGCTCCACCAAAGCTAGTAACCTTTTAGTACAGCTGATTGCACGCTGTGGGGCAGAGGCTGCCGGTTCCTTGTGCTCTTAAACCCATTTGCGGAGTTTCTCTTTCCCCGAGGACGGGGAAAGCCGCTCTCTCCATCCCGGCCGGGGCCGGGCACCGCCATCCCCCGGGCTCTCCTTTCCCCCCAGCGCCGCTGCTCGGCGGTGGGTGTGCGGAGAGGCGGGCGGCGTGATCTCCAATGCTCTGCTGAGACGCAAAGCAAGGTCAAAAAATGCGCTGGCGAGGCTCTTGCGTCAGAGGCAGCCAAGCATCCCCAGGGCTCTTCCCACTGTTTGCAAGAAGTCCTTCGCTCCGTACAAGCAGCAATAGCCAAATAAGGTGCCGAAACGCGCAGCCGCTTCCATCGGGACAGGGATGATACCTACCAGATCTGCTGGCAGCGCAGCTCCCGGCCCGCCGCTCCTCCTGCCTCTGCTCCGAGGAAACCAGGATGCTTTTCCGATGAAATGATTCAACGGGCATCTTTGGGAAATCAGCGATAAAGCTGAGAGGCTCCTTCCCTGTCGCGGGTTTATTCGACTCGTTTTGCCCTCTTTTAATTCTTTTGTTTGTTTGTTTGTTTGTGGGTTGGTTTTTTTTTGTTTGTTTTTAAACTGTTACACGCAGTTGTTGAACCCAGCTGGCTTTCCTGCCCGGCTGCTCCGGGGCCGCCGGCAAGCCGGTCAGACTGGCTCCTTCCAGGGTGACGGGCCACGGAAACCTGCCCCGTGCATTTGGGTGCCTCGGCTGGGTGGCTGGAGCAGGAAAAGCAGCGTGGCTCAGCGCCCAGCCCGTCTCTCCAGATACAGAGGCAGAGAAATTCCCCAAAACTCCGTGTAAACAAAAGCTCCTTTTCCTCCAATGCTCCAGCGCGGCTGGGCGCGATGTGCTCTGAGCGGGTGGGGGGCCGCCCCTGCTCAGCCCCCCGTCACCCCTTCGGTTCTCCCAGGTCTCGATATTCCCCATCCGCAGCTTTTTCCTTGACGAGGACAAAGTATAACAAGAAAACCCAAAAAAGGAGAAATGCAGACGCCTCTTTTTCTCCCGGCAATTTTGGAGTCTCTTACACTTCCCCGCCTGCGTGCTCCTCTACAACCCACCGCCACAGGTACCGCTCCCCTTCACACGGGGTTTGCAAGCTCTTCGCTTCTCCCTGACTCTTACTCTGAGCTCTCTACAGACAGCCCTTAAGCCACGGGCGACTTGGAGCATTACTTGGGTCCCCTTGACAAAATGCACCGCTAGAAATAAACCTGGGCAGCGACTGAGCAGCAGCACAAACCACTTATTGCCTGCTCCCGCATCTCTGGCGCCACAGGTGGGAGAGGTCCAAACCGCCTGGGTGGTTTTCCCCATGTGTCTCTTCATCCCCTTCCACCTCTAAGCGTCTTTTGGACGTAGCCGAGGAGGTTCACTTTTCACAAACGACACTCCCAGCAGAGGGAAGGTCGCGCTCCTGGCAAAGGAAACGTGCTGGGTAACTCCGCTTCCTTGTTTATTCCTGGCCACGTTCGTTCATCCCTGATTTTGTCATTTCGGAAATGTCCACGTGACTTGGNTTTTTTTTTTTTTTTTTGAATGCATACGCAGAGTAACGAAGCTGTCGCACGTACGTATCGTACAAATGTGCAGTCTCCTGGTATACGCACAGAGCTATTCAGCACCCTCGTAACGAGAGGATGGATCATATTTGGGATAAAGATCTTGAAGAAGCACTCGAGATGTGGAGGTTTGGTCTTTCTAGATTGCCGTAATTCCCTTTTGTCATCTTGCAAGGATTATTCAGCATCTCCATACCTCACTGCCCAGCAGTAAAATAATATCTGCTTGTGCCCCTTAGGACACAACTCCAGCGACGTAGTCCCACTGCTTTGCTCATGCGTAGCCCTCCTCCAGGCTCATCGTCCCAGCTGGATGTAACGTTTGCTTCTGAGGAATGAGGTCAGAAGAATGCCCAGGAGTTTGTCTCATCTTCGGGCCTGTCTGTGCTGGAGCCTCGGCACCCTTTTCTGGGCGGGTTCGTTGGGGTGTCTTTGGGTTTTCCCACCGGCTGCGGGGGAGAACGGAGATGACAGCAGGTATCGGAGCTGGAGGGATATGTGGGGCCCAGGGTTGAACACACAAGTTCTTCGCAGAGTTTGAGGGCCAGGAATAGCTCTGTAGACTCAAGTCCTCGTGTCTTTAGGATGGGACATTTGTCCTAGTTACTCCAAGGAAAGTTCAGGCAACCGGAGGTGGAAATGCAGCTGGGTGCTCTGGGCAAGGAGCAACGATGCCAAGATGGGTATCCTCACCTAAGACGAGAGCCATCAACCTTAGGAGGGTCATGTGGCCAGATCTCTCCTCCTGGTGGCCAAGGACACATAGGATGAAGCCAGGGACCAAGATTTGAGACTATCATAACCATCCAGCTTGGTCCTTCATGCCCAAAGGTTTCAAAACACATCCCTGCAGCTGGAATAAATCCTAGCTTGCAAGAGACAGCTACGCTCAGACGCGGAGCCAGAGTGAGCTACCTCCTCCCTTGATAAGTCAAGCCAAGGTTTCATCGCCCTACAGCTACAAAATCACATCTCATTTCCATTCTGCACGTGCCTAACGTCATCTGCGGTGCACTGGAGCCTGCTAGGCTTGTGCCGCAGGACAAACCCCGCGGCAGGGCTCTTCTCTGTCCTTTCTTCACCTTCTTTCCAGGAATTGGGGTCAATTAAGCTCTTGAAGCCTCAGGCTGGGAGTTTTTTTTTTCCCAGCCTATTCCTCCGCAATCAGCTCTTCCTAACAAATAATTCCCGCTAGCTCTCCTGGCTCGGCATGTGTCCGGCATTAGTTTCCTGTTGACATTAATCCTTGTGCCGTCGTTTATCTTTTATCCTTCTTCTATCATGCGGTCGTGTCCTTCTGATGTTTTCAGCTGCCAGGAGTGACCTCCACCAAGCGTGACTCTTGCCTTGGCCCAGAAAGGAGGTAATGTGCCCCAAATTATTCTCTAGTCGTCCCCAGGGTCAGAAGGGTCCTTGAACTTGTGTCTGAAGGGGCTGGTGAGTCCTGGAGCACCCTCTTGACATCTGTTTTAGCCAGAGGGAGTTGTTAGCAGAACACTTGAATCCATGTGATGGAGAATTTGGATAAATTCCAGGTAAATTCTCCTGAAAGTTGATTCATCCCCCGGCTGAAAATGCCCTCCCAGCTCCCTGCCCGGTGCCTGAGTGTCTCACAACAGCCATGCCCAGGACTCCACTCCTGTTGCTGATCTTCCTCTGCATCGCCTGTGCCCGGTTCATGGGTTTGGTACCGCGCATCTTCCTCACCTTGGACTCTTAATGTCACCTCATGACTTGCAGCAGCAGATCACCCTGCTCTGCGTAGCAGTAAATCACCCTGCTCTGCATTTTAGTAAAGGACGGGGCAGAAATGCTGCACAGGGATGCAGGAACATGTCCCTCTGAGCTGTTGCCATCCCCATCGGTCTTTCAACCACCCCCGGGACCCCCAGTGATGCTGGAACATTGCCTCCATCCAGCCCACCACCAAGGTTTGCAAATTCTTTTGGCAAAACCAAACGTAGCTTTCCCTGGCTGCTTGCACCGGCTCTCGGAGGGCGCTCTCCTGCAGGTGCTGCAGATGCTTTGCGTGGTGTCGTCAGCAAGCAGTCAGTGTAACTCATTTTCTAGAAGCCCAGGATGGAAAATACTGTGTTTTGATGAGGTAATCCCAGAACGCGATCGGTTTTTTGGCTAAAAGCGACTTCGTAGGGTACTTTACCGTACTAGTGATTTGCACTTGCCCAAGAGACAGGGGGTAACTCCAGCCCAAAGGTTCAAATATCTCACAAGCCCCCTCTTCTCCTGTAATATACAACATATTAAACCACTTTCTATTGTCCATCAGATTTTTGGAGCCTTTGCCACTCCCGTTCTGGCTTTTCTCCACCTCCAGGAGGCCTCCTATTCATTTGCCTTTACAAATACAAAGTACAGGCCGGAAGGCTGAATTTCTCCCGTGGAGCTGGGGCTCAAAGAAAACCCAAATGTCACGCAACGGTCAATCACCGTCCCTGGAGCTGGTGACTCTGGGGAGTTAGAAGAAACACCCGGCATCATTTATCCACTGCTAGACAGCAAGAAAAACCAAAATTCCCAAATAATTCATCTGATTACTCCGATGCCATCATCTGCAGAGACGGCCAGAGAGTAGAAAGCGTCTATTTGTGAGTGATTTACTGGGAAGCAGTGGGGAAAAAACAATCCCCAAATCACACCATCAATTATTCACAGCTGCTACTCAGGCCCTTTTGGGGCAGCCGCTTGATGGGAAGTGGAGCTGCGGGAAAGCACCCTGCGCTGGCACCCAGCACCCCGCAGATCTTCCCAGGTCGTGAAGGAAGGGAGGAAAACCGTCCCCAGCACCCTGCGTAGCCCCGTCCTGTGTATTTGCAAGGCGGCAGCCCCGCGGCCGGCATCACCAAGTGCTACAGCACCAAACCCCCACCCCGAGCCCTGGCACTGATGTTCCCTGTTATCTCTCCAGCTCCAGCTCTCCCCTCCCCAACGGTCTGAGGGGAGGTCTGAGGAAACTGGCTCCCAGCCCGCGGGTTTTCCCTCTATCAGCTCAGGGAGCGGTGAGGAGGAGCTCGTCCATCACCCTTCATTAGGGGGCCCAAGGGCTATGGAGGCGTAGGGCATCCCTTGAGACATGCCAGACCATTCCCACCCGTATGGATGGGCTCTGGAGCGGGGTTGAAATCAATTCAAGATACGTGGGGATCAAAGACAAAGCCCAGCAAGAGCAGATCTGTGTCCTGCCCAGGCCTGGGGTTTCACCACAGCAGTTTTTCTTTGCAAGCACTGGTTGAATCCCCCTGCCCTGTGAAAAATTTTGCTCAGCATAAGATGAGCTCCCCAAGGGTGCTGTTTGACCCCATGGCATTGCAAAAATCACCAAATCGGGAGTAGCAAATCCAGCCCTGGCGACTGGCTGTCCAGCGGTGCTCAAGGGACATGAGGATGGGGAGGGACTGGGATGATTTTCCTGCTGTGGAAACCCCAGAAACCCCAGCCTGGGCTGCCCATCCCCTCTGGCCAGTACTGGGATGCTCCCCACTGGCTGCACCACTGACCCGCTTGGTGCCAGCGTCCTGGTCCCCACCCCACAGCCCTGGAAGGATGCTCTGGAGGTGGGTTTGTCCTTCATCTCCCATGACCAGGGGTATGAAGGCAGCAGCTTGGGGTGGGGTGTGCATGAATAGGGAAATCCAGACACCTTCCCCCCCAGTATAGAGAAAACAAGAGCAGGCAGCTGGGACACCCTCATGGATCAATTAGCCCCCAAGCCCCCGTGCCTCCCCTTCGTGTGGCATCCTGAAAAGGAGCCACATGGCTCCATGGGGAGGAGTTGCCCAACGCCCCCAAGCCCAGCCAGAAGGAAGGAGAAGCTGGCGGCAACAGCCCCCTGGAAAAGCTGCCACTTCATTCCCGTCGCCCAGTCCCCAAAGCACCCAAAATCTCAGGAATAAGGGACTCAGAGCAAGCCATGCTGGTGCAGGGAGCAGGGATTTCCCCAAGGCTGCAAAGCCCCAAAGGCCAAACAAGAATAGCAGCAGTCCCATAAATCGCACTCATCCCATAAATCACACCCTCCTGATAAATCCCCCCCCCCCGCTGTGGGAATCTGTGAGAGCTGGAGGAGGACGAGGACGGCACCAAGGACGGAGCCGCTAAGGTTTGGCTGCCTTTGCTCACGCGCTGCTGGAGAACAAATAGTTCCCAACGAGGGTTTTTATCGAAATGCATGTCAGAGCTCTGCAAAAGCCGGGCTGATAACAGGCACCTGAGCGAAGGAACCGATGCGATGCGGGCACCGGGGGCACATGTGCCTTGGGGGCATTCGGCCGTGCAGCCCTGACGGAGCCATCATGCAGGGCACTTTTGCCCTGTGTGAATCACCCAAATTTGCCCCAGACTCCAGGTTGTTGGTGCAGGGGGAGCGACCCAGCATCGTCCCCTACAACCACTTCACCTTGGCATCCGCAGGGCTCCCCACAGCCCCCCCAGACTGCTTTTGTGTCTTGTTTTTAACCAAACACAAGCATGTCCTGGCACCTCTCGGGGTGAGCGAGCGGCCTCCTGGGGCCACCCAACTTCCCTGGTCAAATCTGGGTATGAACAGCTGCAGCCAAGGAAACCGTGGCAATTTTCTTCCCATTTTACAGATGGAGATGCTGAGGCCGGATGCATGGCAGTGGCTTAACCACTGAGGATGCAGCTCCCAGCTTGAGCTGCTGGGATGGCTGGTGTGGTTTGGTACAGTGGAAAAGCACAAAAGCCCCCGTGTGCAGGTTTGGGTCAAAAATAACCCCAAACTGCTTCCTTTTGCAGGGAAAATAACAATGGGAGGCGGCAGAGAAGCAGGAGGGTTAGTGCACTGGCAGGTGCTGGGCTCAGATTTCCCGGCCACATCCGCGTCTCTCCGCTGTGGATCTCTTTGGCTCTCAGTGCTGTGCTGAAGTTTTCTGAGCTGAATAAAAGTGTTTGGGGAACATCAAACGGAAAACAAATGCATCTGTTAAAGGGGGAGAGGAGTTGATACCTTTTACTTGTCTCTTGGACACCTGAGATGCCCTGCATAGCTGCAGCAGCCCAGCACATTTGGGAGCCTGTTGCACTGGGGGAAGCTGGAGATGGATGATGCCCAGACAGCTGGGTGGTTTTGTGCTTTTTTGGCTCCAGTCTTCACCGGAAAGGTCAGATGCAAGCAGGATGGTAATGCAGTTAGTGCTGGAAAAACAGAGACAGAGCAGAGCGGAGTGGTTTAATAAGGTAGATGTTATTGAATGAGCCATGTGGGATGAACTTTGCCTCCGAGCAGAGCGGTCTGAAGCGATGGGGAGCTCCCACAGGAAGGAGAGGTGGGCTATCAGCCAGCCAGGAATAGGCAGCGTAGGGAGATATTGGGAATTCCACACGGCAGCATGAAATTGCAGTGACTTACGGGCTCCTAGAAGACACACAGTGGTCTGCAGCCAAGGGTGCTCTGTGTACCTACAGTACCCTGCAAACTGGGGACAGACGGGCTTGATGGGGACCCCTCTGGGGACCCCCTGCTCCCCGTCATCAGTGGTTTTTGGTGAGATAGGATGGTGACTGATGAGGAAAGGTTGTAAGAATTCAGGCTGTTTACCCTAGAGAAAGAAAGACTGATGATAACATCTTCAGGTAGATAAAAGAGGGTTTATCTGAAGAAGGAGGGATGGAAGAGGGAGCAAATGCTTTGTTCCCCGTTTCCACAATGCATAGGCAAAAGGCAACGGGGAAAGTTTCGGGTTAGCTCTGCGGGGAGGCCGTTCAGGTGTAAGGGAGTGAAGGGCTGCAGAGGGAGGGGAATCACTGTCGTCAGAGGTTTGTAAAGCTGAGCCAGAAAACACACATCCCAGATGGTTTATGTGCTTGCTTTGTGCCAGCGGGGCTGTCCCACCCTCTCTGATCAGTAAAAGCTTTCAGTGGCACTTTGCTTAAACAGGAGGATGCTGAAGCTGTTGTCTGATCTAAAGAGTGACAGTTTCATTCTCTCCAAAGACAGGCTTGAAATTAGTGCCATGCACAGACTTGGACCAGTCCCCACTTGCAGGTATATCTCTGCTCCCCTGCATGCTGAATCCAGCACTGAGGATGCCCCAGTCCCACCACGTGCCAGAAGGATGGCCGCCTGCTCATGTCCTTGCAGCCACATGTGGCTTAGACCTCAGGATGGAGAGCATACCTGTCCTGGCTTTAGCTGGGATAGAGTTGATTTTCTTCCCAGTAGCTGGTACAGTGCTGCGTTTTGGATTTAGGATGAGAACAATGTTGATAGCACACTGATGTTTTAGTTGCTGCTGAGCAGTGCTTACACCAAGTCAAGGACTTTTCACCTTCTCACACAGACCTGCCAGCGAGGGGGCTGGAGATGCACAAGAAGCCGGGAGGGGACACAGCCAGGAGAGCCGACCCCAACTGGACCATGGGATATTCCATACCATATGAGGTCATGCTGAACAAAAAACCTGGGGGGAGTGGGCCAGGGGGGCATGGCCGCTGCTCAGGAGCTGGCTGGGCGTTGGTCAGCGGGTGGTGAGCAATTCCATTGTGCATCACTTGTTTTGTATATTCTTTTGTCATTACTAGTGTTATTTTCCCTTCCTTTTCTGTCCTATTGAATTGTCCCTATCTCAACGCACGAGCTTTACCTTTTTTTCCGATCCGCTTCCCCCATCCCACTGCAGGGCACGGAGTGAGCAAACGGCTGTGTGGGGCTTAGCTGCCTGCTGGGTTAAACCTCGACAACATCGCTGCTAGACCATCCCATGGGCCAACAGAAATGCCAGCAACACAGCCCAGATGGGAGCCGAGCAGTGGCAAGCGCTGGGGGGCCAGGACCCTTCATCCCTGCTGCCGGCGAGCGCTGTAGGGAGCTGCTCTGGGACGGCTCCTGAGGTGCAGCAGGGCGACCACAGAAGGGTTTGGGTTGAAAGGGACCTTTAGAGGCCACCCAGTCCAACCCCTGCAGTGAGCAGGGACATCCCCAACCAGACCAGGTTGCTCAGAGCCCCGTCCAGCCTGACCTTGNGCAGCCTTCTCTTCTCCAGGCTGAACACCCCCAGCTCTCTCAGCCTGTCTCCACAGCAGAGGTGCTCCAGCCCCTGATCACCTCCGTGGCCTCCTCTGGCCCCGCTCCAGCAGGTCCATGTCCTGTCTGTGCTGGGGGCTCCAGAGCTGGACGCGGCGCTGCAGGGGGGTCTCACCCGAGCGGGGCAGAGGGGCAGAACCCCCTCCCTCGCCCTGCTGCCCACGCTGCTGGGGATGCAGCCCAGGGCACGGCTGGCTGTCTGGGCTGCCAGCGCACATTGCCGGCTCGTGCCCAGCTTTTCGCTCACCAGCACACCCAAGCCCTTCTCCGCAGGGCTGCTCTCCATCCCTCCATCCCCCAGCCTGTGTTGGTACCAATGACATCGGCAATGGTGGCAGAAGGTCAGTAACATCTTGGACCTGCTGCTCCCTGCGGAACGGAGAGGCCAAGATGAGGTTGTGTTGCCTGTTTTGCAGCCTGGTTAAAGCTGCAGCTCTTGTGCAGCAGGCACAGCGCAGGCACTTGGTGCGAAGATTCAAGCCCAGTCACTAGGGCAAGAAACTGCAGAAATCAGCTGGGGCTTGGAAAACAGTGAAAAAAAACAGCCAGAAAGTAACCCACTGCATTGAGAACTGACTGTAAGTGATGGTTGTTTAAACATGGCAGAGTATCAGAGCGCTCGAGGAGCTGGATGTGTGTACAAGAGGAAGGTAGCCGGAGGTGGGTGCCAGTATTTTCTGGCAGCGTTGGGTTGGAAACATCCTTCAACTCCTTAGATAGCAAGCTGGAGATTATGATGCAAAGGAATGTACTGCGAGCTGCTGCTGTGCACAGCTGTGGGAGGGAGGGAGGAGAAGCCAAGCCCCATGGCAGCATGATAGGAAACAGCCTGGAGACACACGGGGAAGAGGAGAAAATCAGGTCAGTGTTCTGAAGTGGCTTAACAGGCCATCGGGGAGCTCTTGGGAAGGAGACCGGCACAGGGGGAGATGTGTTGAGTGAGAGGAGGTCTCCATGGCAGAGAGATCATAGAATCATAGAATCACAGAAGGGTTTGGGTTGGAAGGGACCTTCAGAGCCCATCCAGTCCAACCCCCTGCAGTGAGCAGGGACATCCCCAACCAGAGCAGGTTGCTCAGAGCCCCGTCCAACCTGACCTTGGATGGTTCCAGGGATGTTCCAGGCATCTACCACCCCTTTGGGCAACCTGGGCCAGTGTCTCACCACCCTCAAAAAATGTCTTCCTTATATCTAGGCTGAATCTACCTTCTTTTAGTTTAAAACCATTACCCCTTGTCCTATCAAGATGGGGTGATGGTTATTCCATCACCGTGATGGATGTCATGGTTTCAGCTGGGACTGCTGCTCCACGGGCAGCACAAACACAGTGAGAGCCCTGGGGAGCGTGAACCGAACCGATAAGCAGGAGAGAGGTTTAGTGCCACCTTCTAGGGGATGGACAGGGGCACTGGGCAGGTTTCCAATCCCCCTCCGCCCCCTCCGCCCTCCCATCCTGGCCTGTGAAGTGATGAAGAGGGCCAGAGCATGCAGACCTGGGGTTTGCCATGAGCCCCTCTGTGGAGAGGCGCCATGCTCACGTGGCATGGAGGAGCACAGGAAAGCATTTATCGCCTCGTGTGGCTCCCCAAAGCTCTCTGCACTGAGCACCGGCTGCTTTTGTGAAACCCCATCTCCATCCGACAGCCCAAATCCTGACACACCTGCTGGGCACCGGCCAGGCCCTCGGAGGTCCGTGGCACCCTGCATCCAGCACTGTCCTCTGCGCTGGCGGTCGTGCAGAGGGGGAAGAGCAAGTCCCGAACGCTCCTCCTTGGCAGGGGACCAGAGGGAGGGGAGGTGATACAGGAAAGTATCTCAGCTGTGTGCTTGAATGCACAGCCGGCAAAAAGATATTCCCAAGACCTCAGTCATTTTCCCAACTACACGGAAACGTGGCAATGGAGGGGAGGGGAGACCTATTTTGGCCATCTGATGTGCTTTTCCTCCCCAGGGGGCTTTAACTAAGGTCCTGAGAAGCCACTGCTGTTTATACTGAGCTTGCAGCCTCCAGCTCGTTATTTTGCTCAGTTTTAAATAAAACGAATGTTGGGCTCCATCAGTGCCTTTGGGAGATTGCTCTTTTTTTAAAAGGCAGAGTCCAGGAGATTGTGCTGCCAGAGGGCTTTTTCCAAGCGTTGAGTCCCCTGTCCCTCCCTGCAGGGCTGTGGTGTGGCCAGGCTTTGCTTACATCTCTCCAGTGTGTTTTGGGCCCTGGAGATGCTGCCAGCGTAGCAAAGATGGGTTATTCCAACATTTGTTCCTTGCAAGGAAACACCTCTGCCTTCCCCTCCATCTCCTGAGTAATGACACCGGATGATGACAGCGCCAGGCCAGGAAAAAACAGTGATAGCAGAACTGGAAAGAATAAGAAAAAAAAACCCCACAGCAAAAACCCAAAGTTCCATCAAATCACACGGAAATTAGGCACCATCTTTCAGGAATCACTCCTGGATCTGAAAGCAGAAGTTACCAAGGCCATGTGGATAACAAGCCTATGGAGTTTGGTTATAAATCGTGTGTCCTTCCTGGAAGGGACCCCGGCATGAAGATGGTACCAGCTGTCTAACGGAGCACACCCCTTCTTACGAGAGCACGAGTCGTGGGAGCAGGGCTGGCATCTCAGGTGGCTTTGGCACGTGACACCACAGTTTCCATCTTCTGTACCCAAACGGCTTGGGGTCACCGTGAATGGTCTCAGTGTGACATCCCAGGCGGCACAGGGAAGAGCAGCTCCCAGGCTTTGAGGAGGCACAGGGAGGATCTGACTCCCAGTTTCCTTTCCCTGGGAGAGGTGCCAGGATCAGGCAGGGCCACCCTGCGGTGCTGACCTACGGTGCCCTTGTGTGTCTTCTGCCATCAACCCAACACCCAGGGATGCACTGCTGGAGGGTCACTCAATGGGAGTAACTTTCTCTATAGCAACTGTTCAATATATCCATCAGTGACCTGGATGAAGGGATGGAGGGTAGCCTCAGCAAGTTCTCCGATGACCCCAAGCTGGGAGGAGCGGCTGATACGCCAGAAGGCTGTGCTGCCATCCAGCGAGCCCTGGGCAGGCTGGAGAGCTGGGCCGAGGGGAACCTCATGGGATCCAACAGGAGCAAGGGCAAGGTGCTGCCCCTGGGGAGGAACAGCCCCCGGCACCAGCACAGGCTGGGGCTGCCCTGCTGGGAAGCGGCTCTGCTGAGAAGGCCCTGGCAGTGCTGGTGGGCAGCCAGTGCCCCTGAGCCAGCGCTGGGCCCTCGGGGCCAAGAAGGGCAGCGGTGTCCTGGGCTGCATGGACAGGAGTGTGGGCAGCAGGGCGAGGGAGGCCATCCTGCCCCTCTGCTCTGCCCTGGGGAGGCCGCAGCTGGGGTGCTGTGTCCAGTGCTGGGCCCCCAGTGCCAGAAGGACAGGGAGCTGCTGGAGCAAGGCCAGCGCAGAGCCACAAGGATGCTCAGGGGATGGAGCATCTCCCTGGGGAGGAAAGGCTGAGAGACCTGGGCTTGTTCAGCCTGGAGAAGAGAAGGCTGAGGGGGATCTCCTCAGTGCTTATCAGTATCTGAAGGGCGGGTGTCAGGAGGGTGGGACTGGGCTCTTCTCAGCGGTGCCCGACGACAGGACAAGGGGCACCGGGCACAAGCTGGAACACGGGAAGTTCCACTGAAACCTGAGGCAAAACCCCTTTGCTGTGCGGGTGCCAGAGCAGCGGCCCAGGCTGCCCAGAGAGGCTGTGGAGTCTCCTTCCCTGGAGCCATTCCCACCCCGCCTGGACGCGGTCCTGTGCCCCTGCTCTGGGGGTGCTGCTCACGCAGGGGCTGGACGGGGGCAGCTCCGGAGGGCCCTTCTAACCCCCGCCGCCCTGGGGTTCTGTGATCACGTCAGTGGAGTGGCCACCAGGAAACCTCCCAGCGTGGGTAAGCCCAGAGTTAACTTTCCAGGCAGAGTTGTAGGAAATGAGAAGCGCTACAAGGGAGAGCTCAAAGGCCCATGTGTTTCTGCTCTCCTGCATCCGAGAAAATCAAACAGATGGGGATTGTCCTGTGAGGCAGAGCAGTTCAGGGAAAAAAAAATAAAAAAGGAGATGCTTCTTTGCAGAATAGCTGCTCCAGAGATCATGGGTGACATTTCCAGCAGGGCAAAGCATGCTACACGGTCATGTCCCAGCTAATACAAGGAATACACGGGCTCGTTTCCAAGCACTCTGGCTTTGGGCCAGTCACTTAACTCTTGGCATCTCAGTTCCTTTAGCTGGAAAAGAGGCAAGCTGTTCTTCCTGGCCTCTCTGGCATTTCCTGGGATGGTAGGACTTTGGGAGGTGAGGATGGGGTGTACACCTACAGCCCTACCGCAGCAAGCTGCCAGTAGTAGGGTGCGATGTACACTGGTTTTTGGGAACCCAGTCCCATGCTCGCAGGTGCAAGCCTGTTTTCTGCAAGGTCAGGTTCAGGAAACATAATTTGAATGATTGATGGTCTGCTTTTTTGGGGAGGTGTTTCCTTCTGTTGGCCAAGCGCTGGAAGCTACCCACTGCTAAGGACAGGATGCTGGGAGCACTGGGCTGGCTCTGACAAAAGCCCTACACTCCTAACTCGCCCTCTCTGAGGAGAAGGTCACTGCACTGAGAGCTCTGGGGGACAGCAAAAGGAGGCCTGAACGCAATGCCTTAAAAGAAGTCAGGAAGCGACCTGTCTGTCCATCCCTCTGAGCTATTTTGCAGCCAGTATCTCCCTTCCTGAACTTACACTGGTTCTAAAAGCATCGCGTTGCAATCAGATCAAATGCCAGCTAATCCAGAAGAAAGATCTCTTTGAGACTCCCTTGGGCATTTCCTAGACTGTCCAGGCACAACAATCCGCATGCAGGATGTGAAGAGCACCAGTGGGCATCGGAGGAGGACTGCCTGGCCTCTGGAAAGCCATTTCTGGGGCAGGAAAGCTACCAAACACCCAAAGCACCCAAGAACCAGGTAAGCATCTTGTGCTCCCACTGCTCTCCAGGACAGCCATCCTCTCCTCCCAGGAGCTGGGATGATTGAGAGCTCGCAGAGCCAATTCACAAAGCTAACTGCAAACTAGAAAACCTTATGTCAGGAAGAAGTCACAAGGCATCCTAACCAGAAACATATTTGGGGAGTGAGTCAGTGGAGGGGGAAGCAAAAAGAAAGTTGCACCCTTTTACTTAATGAAAAAAGCATATGGCAACAGCCAATATTGTGAACAATATTCCCAACTCCAGCAAGCGAGCCAGAAAGAAAACTCATGACTCAACCATTGCATTTCATCCAAATCTAAAGAAAAAATCTCGTTCAGGAGGGGTATCTTCAGGGAGAGTCAGCAAGAACTGATTTAGCCAGTTAATTAACTAAATAGTTTGGAGAGGGTAGGATTATTTTGCAGAAGCTTTCAGGCTCATTTTAAAGCCCTGATTAAAACACAGCGTAGACTGTGGAGGAACAAGTGCACTCTGCAGACGTATAAAATGCACAAAGGATATTCAGCCATGCTTGCATGCACACACGGTTTCTCCTGATACCACAAAATAAACTCAGGAAGACCTTAACGCTTACACAGAAACAGCTTGCATCCAGAGCTCCCCCTTCCCCCAGAAGGCTGTGAATATGTCACCATAAATCATAAATCCAAGGAGGCCAAGAATGCCATCACGATTATGAAATATAACTAGAAATTGGCAAAGCATTTACTGCAAAATCCATACAACTCTGATTTTCTTTGGGTAGCTAGAATAAAAGAATAAGACGCGTTGCAGAATGCAGGACCAACACGGTCTGCAGACGTTTTCGGGCGCTGTCACTTGCTAAGGCTCTTCAGAATCAACATTCACTGCAGAGAAAGGCAGTCTGAAGCAGCCAGTCCTGGACATTTTTTTCCCAAGACTCTGTGGTTGCAGATGTCAAAGCTGTAAAGCTTGGTCAGCCCAGTGACTTGGGAAAGAAAGTGAATAATCCCTAGAAAGCGGCCCGGCGATGCTGGGTGGGAAGCTGTTGCCTGCAGGAGGGCAGACAAGACACACAGGTCCCTCCTGACTTGAGCCATCGTCAGTGTTGGAGTTTAGGCAGCTCTGGGTAGAGAAGCGAAGGCTCCGGTTGCCCTAGCATGGAGCTACAGCCCAACTGCTCCTTAGAGGCTGCCCACTGAAAATGGGCACCGTGCACCAGATAACCCCCAGGACTGGGGCAGGCTCAGAAAAGGGTTTCAGTTCCCCTGGAGACACGCGTCTACGCCGTGGGCCGCCTGCTCCCGTTCCGGGAGATCCCACCTAAGCGGACAGGACACAGGCTGCCTGGCAGAACTGTCCCTGGGCTGAGTGTGGTCACTGGAGCAATTAAACACCACCAGGAGAAGCCTTGCTATAGCGGTACTTTGGGCGAGCAGCAGTACCTTAGTTCAGGTGTACTCATGGTGAGTAGGAAGGGATCACTCAACCCCAAAGAGTATGGGGGTGCCGGGGCAGGCGCAGGTCTGAGCCCCTCGTGGGAGGAAAGGGCCGTAGCTCTCGCCCCGCTCGCTGCCATCCGCCTTGCGCCCACGTCTCCTGATGGGAGCATCAAGCTACAACATGTGTTTAACACGTGCTGGCTGATACGCATCAGGCTGTTCCACCACGCTGCCAAGCTTTGCCTTGATTTAATCAGCGCTTCTTCTGCCTGTTTNCCTCCCCCCCCCCCCCAAATGCAGATGTGGTCTCTCCAACACGAAGGAAATCGCAGGTTTCTTTTGTGACAGCACAGCATACATCGTTGGAAGGAACATTTCTACCCTCTTCCCTCGTCTGCAACCACCACAAAGCGACCTCACCTCCTTCCCTTCCCCCTGCTGATTTTTAATAATCTAGTATATATGAAAATGAAAAAACCCCGCGCTCAGTCGCATGCAAGGGGCAGTCTGGTAAGCATAACGGAGAAAAACTGAGGAGTGTGCCAGGAGACATAACCGTCCCATCCGAACATCGTGCTTTGTAAACACAGAACGTTCAGCTGCTGGTTCAGTATAAGCCCTTCCTGCAAAGCACACAAGATTAAACACCAGCGCCACATCCGAGCTGTTTAAAGATCCCTTTTCCAACAGCATCTCATCTTATACGAAGCACAGAGATTAACCGAAGGACCCTTCACAGTCCAGCAGCATTAAAACTCGTTGTGGAAATACTGGCGAAGCGTAGTGGTGGCATCTCTGGAACACGCTCCCTTGAGACATCGGCTGGGAGATAAATGGTGTTTGTTTTGGAAGCGCCCTGTCCTTCTTTGCAAATAGGTCTGTTTCCTTACTGAAAGCGCACCTAGCAATGTTGAAAGTACATCATTTTAAAACTTAAATATTGGCTACTTAAAAATAATTATGAATGTGAAAATAATTTCTGGCAAATCCTGCAGTATTAAACATTCTGGAAAGTAATCAGAGCAGGACGTTGGGATTTTTAGACTGAAAACCGCGTGCTCCTCATTTCGCCCCTCAGCACGGCAGAATGGGAGCGGTACGAAAAGGTGGAAAGATAAAGCATTTGTGCGTGTTTCAGAGGGCTCTTCTCACCTTGCAGAGATTTTTGCCACTTTGCTTTTCCACGCCGATTTGCAATGGGAAGCACCTACCCCGGGAGCTGGCGGGGGAGCCTGTTCTTGCCCAGCCGGGCTTGGGCGACAAAGCGCGGGGCTTGCAGCAGCCCCACGGCAAACCGCAGCGGGGCTCGGCAGCACCGGCCAACCCGGCACCCAAGTTTCATGTGCACCATCGCCCTGGGATCGTGTCCATTTACACCAGCTCAGCTTTTGCCTGCCCTGATCATTCACAGTTGCTTTTTCCACTGTTGAGGGCTAATCAAAATTGTCTCCGTCCCCAGCCGGCTGGGTCCTTACCCTGCAAACCCTGAATATTTGGAGTCCAAAAACCCCAGTGCATGTTAGTGACTCAGTTCTGAAAACAGAAGCTGTGAAAATACACCAGAGATGATGTGGTCCACCCGCTTCTTTCTGGTGGTAGCACAAACTCCTTTCTGTTTTCGGGTAGGTGTGAAAGACAGCAGTAGACAGAAAGCACAGATTCAAAATCAGCAGAGCCGCTCTACTTTTCCCCTTCCTGTGGCTTCGGTTTCCAACTAGTCTGGGCTTTGCAAGCAGAAGGATACGAACACCACAGAAAACTAGAATTCAACCACAGTGTGATTTCTCCGTTCAAGAGTTTCAAGGGTTCAGTGCTGGCCAACTGGCAACCTAAATGCCAAAGCCTTTTATTCCCCCCCAAGAATCCGTATTATACATATTCACCTAAGAAAAGGTAGGAAGAGCAAAAAGCACTAAAGTCACTCAGAACATGATCCCAAGCTTGCTGAAGTTAAGGGAAGACCTTTGTTCCAGCGGGGTTGGGATCTGGCTGTCAGAGAAGTAGCATAAGCAGGACCACGTTGGTAGCTTGATGTGGTCTGACACTGTCCTGGTTTCAGCTG
>VZTV01090112.1:0-16002 GCA_013400875.1 Anhinga rufa | reverse complement strand
AAAAACAACAAACCAAACAATTTCTGCTGTTTTATTTTACTTTCAACAAATGTAGCTTTCATCAGATATATGTGGAGCTGATACAAATATAAAGCTGACATAGAAATATCAAGCAGTTGGCAATACTTGTTAATACTTTCTTTTGAGAGGACAGTTACAACTAGTGTTGAGTAGATTTTTTAACTGAAAATAGTAACATTTTTCAGGATTGTTAACCTAAATAGTGAAAGAGCTGCCAGACTGCAAAGAATTATTAAGGAAGTTATAATGAGGCAGCTCCAGGAACAACTGGATGTCATAATATTTGCTATTTGTTCCTAGCAGGCTGAAATAATGTGGAAATGGAACTGAAACTGTATCAACACAGTGGCCCAGGGAAGGCTGCCCTCAAGTGATTTTTCTTTATTAGCATTATAAGCAGCTTCTGACACTACAACTAAAACATGCTGTTGATTTGCCTGCAAATTTTAGCAGGCCAGACAGAATGCTCTTTTGGGTTACTGATGTCAGAGGCCCCAAAGGAGAATTTGGCATTTTTTCACCTTCTTACATGGATTAGAGTTTAGGTCCTCCCAGCCTAACCTGTTATGTACTGTTTACAATGTGCAAATATGCAAGTGGAAATCCATGAAACATTGGTCTGTACGATTCGCAGCTTGGGCAGCATCCGATGCTCAGCCCTGTCATTCACTCAGTTTCATGCAATTCAGCGGGTGGACTTCAGCAACACGGCATTTATTGGCTAAGCAGCAGACTGTACCGAGCACCTATTACAATACATCAGTGATTACAGTTTTGTTTTCTCTCTTATTACTGGGGTTTAATAATGAAAAACTGGAAGAAAATTCTTAGGTCGTCAAGTACAGTCCCTTGGTATTACAGGCAACCACATTTTGTAATCCCTTATGTAAACTGATCAAGCTCCCTCAAATCCGTAATATTTTTATGACCTTCAGAGATGGCAGCAGCAAGGTATATTTATTTTGTTTTACACTGGATGAACCCTTCCTAGCTTGTTTATAGCCAAAGACTTAGCTCCCCCTGCAACAAGCACAGCAAAATTTTATTTTAAAAAGTACCCAATTGTTTTAAAAAATAGCTGTCTCAAAGTTAGACAAATACTTCTGTGTGATGAAAAAATCTAATACTATGCTATCCTAAAATTTATTTTAAATTATAAAAACCACACACCTGTAATCACAAAATCGTATTGAAATGTGAATTTTATTTTATGCTAAGCAATTGTGCCATACCAAGCTGAAGTTACCACTACGACTAGGGATGGGACCGATCATCCAAATTTAATTCAAAGCATTTGTGAAGCTGAAGTTGATAAAAGAATACAAGATTTTCCAAAAATCCAGTTTAATTTGATTTTATCTAATATGTGGAATCATCCCTACTGCAACCAGAAGAAAAAGGACAAACAACACACTGCACAGCAGAGCGATTCAGCATCAGAAAAAGAGCCTGATGAGACAGTATTATGACTTACATCTGGATTATCCATCTATACATGTAGAATTTAAACTTGAACATATTGATGCCATCTTTCAAGCCAAATCTATAAATTTGTTAAGACCTGGAAACAGGAGTGGCAGAAGATATTTCTGATCCAAGGCTAAATAAGAACATTAAAAAAAACAAAACCAACACAAAACCAAAAACCAACTGGAATGAGTTGTATATTATTTTCCATGGGTCATGAAGAGCTGATAATTATCAGCAGCAGCACATCAGACATTCTTTAAATGAAGAACGCTGAATAGAACATTTGGTTATATTTTCAGATCACACTTTCGTGTTGTTCAGAAAGCTGTCTTAAGAAAAGCAAACACTTGCTGTACTTGGGTTTGCAGAACAACAGCTTTATTTGTGGTCTCATGAAATACCTCATACCTTGCTGATGACAGACGTGTACCTGTACTTCTTGTTCAAAGGCAAGCTGGAAATCAGGATTTTGGGCCAGAAAATGTGTAATAAAATAGTTAGGTTCAAATTATGACTGTAGCAAGCACATGCTCAGTTTTCAATATATAGGATCTGCTAAGGCTTTCTTAGCTGTAAGGTAATTAGGTATATATTATAGCCTTCTCCAAACAGACTGACCTGGGAGAATGAAATGGCCTCAGACGCAGCACCTGACTGCGGGGCGAAGGGGCGGTGGAGTGTGGGTAGCGACATCTGTGCTGTATTTGGTTAGCAAGACCAGCTTCAGAAACAAATTCAGAGGATCAAGCTCAACTTTTTTGCAAAGATCTCGATGCTGTGCTGGGGAGAGCAAGACATTTGACCTGATGGCTGTTACTGTCAATCTCTGGACTTGGCAAAAACATAGCTTGGCAGCAGTAATTACAGCATCTCTTCCTGGGCTCAGTTTTTCATTGTACTTCATCTCAGATACTCATTTATGCATCTGGGAAGTGATGGGAGGATGACACTGTTCTCATGCAGTAACGTTTACAGCCACCTTTATCTCAAACCGTCAGTACATCAAAAAGCAATAGTTACAAATGAAAAAGAGCATGCTGAACCATCTGATAGAAATTCCATTTCTGTCACTACTGTCAAGTACGCCAGACATATTTAAAAACTAAGCTATAATAATCCTGCTTCTATAGTTCTAAAGCTGTGAAAACCATTTTAAAAAAAAAAAAAAAAAAGGGGGGTGAAAAAAAGGACCAAAACCCAAATTCAGGCCATTGTAGGTCTTGAAATACCAGCTCCAACTTTTCTTCAGAAACACAGATATCTCACCCAGAAATCGGGCTGTATTTGTTTTGCAATTTGAGTGAGTCAGACACATAAATATTTAAGTTTTAATTCAATTGCCTCTCCTGCGGTCGATGAGTCACTACTGCTATGATATCTGAGGAGTCTCACTAGGGGAGGTCCTGGAAATGTGTTATGACTCCCAAGAGGGTTCCAGCCGGAAAGTCTGTGAGCTGTGCATTTAAAATGTATAAACTTATTTTCCTTTCGTACACTCAAAATATATGTAATGAACTAGAATGTGTTTGCTTCCTGGACAGCAAACAATCTTGCAGCCAGAAAAAATGTTTACTTTGTAAACACTATTTTCTTTTCAGAAAACTGTTTTAGCAATACATTCCATGATGAAAAACAGTTTAGGTAATAAAAGACCTAAAAGAAATAGAAGCTGTAACACTGTTCCTTCTCTCTAAGCTCTTGAAATTAACCTACAAGATGTTACAGTCACTCTAATGTGCTAAAAATACAGAGAACATACTTTATACAAATGGATGATGCAAGATAATTTCAAAACCTTTGATCAAATAGGGAGTATTATCATTCTTTCCGTACACAAGCTGCAAAGAGAGACTAATTAAAAAGTAAAAAGCTACATTCCATTGGCATACACCTTACAAATCAAGTGGGGAAGTCAGTTGTGACTGCAACATAAAAATAATTAATGCAAAGGTGTAAGAGAAGGATTTCCTTTCCTATACGACACTCTGTAATATTCCTGTAACCTTCTTGAGTCATCTTACCACCACTTAACATGAAATGTGGCATCATTTACTCGCTTGTGACAGTTCCTATTTTGACTCACACTGAATAAACCACAGGGTGAGTATCAAAGCAGCAGATGGACACCAAATTCAGTCCTGCTCTGAATTCAGGAGAATCCATGTGTTTCCTCCATAGAGGTACAGGTGACAGAAGAAAAATAACCATGCCAGAGCTCAACAGGTCCACAGCAATGACAATGGCAAAGCAAAAGACAAATCTTCACAACCTTCATGGCCTTGTGAGCCTTGCAGCCTCTGAGAGATTCTGACCCTAGCTGTGAACCAAGCCTGCTACTTTGCAGATGAAAAGTAAACCTGCTGCAGATGTCCTTACACAGACCAAATCCCCAGGCCTCCAGCTACAAGTTATGGAGCCTGTGCAAATGAGTTCCCCATAGTCCACATTTGACAACTCCCAGTCCTCAGAAAGAAGATCTCTACGCATCTCATGGGGATCAAGCCCAAAGTAACATAACTTTGCTGCACAGGTGTTAGTGTGGAAATATTAGGTGTGACCACAGTATTACTAAATCTTCCCCCCAATAACCATCTGTTGTTATACACTCGATCCAAATTCTGTATTTGTCCATGAAATGCAACGGTACGCATATAAACTGTGCAATTCCCCCCTAAACCAGGGACAAAATCCTTTGGTTTTCACTTCACTAGCATTATGAAACTGGAATTGATATTTACCCGAAGTCCGGGCTTTTATACGTTGATTGGTAGGTTTTGTGGCAGCTCAAATAGGTGTCACAATCTAATGGCACATATTTAGGAAAACACTATTTTCACTGGTCAGTAATGATAACACAGAATACACATCCAAAGGAAACCTATTTTTACAGTATGCAAAAGCCCCTTTCACTATATGCTGCAAGCTTTGCTTGCATATTCTTTTTCCCTTTTTCTTTTTTCCTGCTGCCAGCCTGTATTAATGAGGTGGTGGATATAGAGGGAAATGACATACTGCCTACATATGTTATTTCAGAATAAGGATTCCAAGAAGAACTCGGAACAAAATGTCCCCCACATGCTTCAGTTTAAACCCATCTCAGCTCTCTTCTCTAGTGGTTGTTACACCAGCTTCTCTTTTTCACTTTGCAATAAGCATATCAATTTTCTCGATGGTACACTACTTTTATATGGCATTTTGTTCTCAACCGTTGCATCCACCTTCAATTAATTTCATTTTTCTGAGATACTGATGGGGGCAGCCACTTTCCTATGGGTACCCCGAACACGAGGAATTTCAGAGGGGGAAATATATGCCACGGGTAATTTCATGGACACGGAACGACATCATGCCACTGGCGCCTGAAATTTAGCGGTTAACTGAGGGTGCTGCAGGGCTGCTTTTTATCACTGGTGTCAAATTTACAAGAAAATCACCACAGAATGCCTTTAATGTCAGCTACAGTTTTCAGTTCTGGAAAGTATCAGAGGGATGCAAGGCAATGTATCCCTTCCCATGCACAGGGATTTGTCTTCCAAAGCTGGAACTATTACAGATGATGGGCCGTAGTTCGCAAAAAATCAAGATGTCACTGAACTACAAAGCATTTTTTTCTTTGCATGTCACATAAGTAAGATAAAATTGAATTTTAAAGAAAATAATCAGGTTTTGTTGGTTGTGTTTTTTTTTTCCTTCACTAATTTAATGTTCAGATCTTGAAGGTGACTGGTCACTCCACAGGCTAAAGATATTAACTGATATCACGTCATCACCTGGGACCTATATAGCCACAGGTAACTCTTCTCCACAATGTTCATACAAAACAGAACATTTGCTTTCAGATAATTGTAAACTATGCGGCTATTCCCTCTAAATAATGTATTTTTATTCATTAGAAATACAGATCTAGAGTATTATCATGTGTAAATTAGCATTTTTCCATCAATAATTTCAGACACTTTAAAATAACAAAGTAACCAGCTTATTAACTAAATAGTCACTTTAAAATGGTAGCAAAAATGCATTTGAATATGACTTATTACCACTGTAGCAAGAGTAGGGATTTTACATGCAGTAATTTGGCAAGATTTGACATACAGTAGTTGTATTTTCCCAAAGGGAGAGCCAAAATCTGGCCAGATCTGTCATGGGTTTGTAAGTGTGCCAGATATGACACAGAATAGATGTGATTAATTATCTGAAGAATTATATGTACATGTATTTCCATGAAATAGTCACAATCCCCCTATACAAATTATCCCAACAACAGCCGTCTTGCTGGGCAGTCTGAGATGAGGGAACAGAGAGAATTCTCACAGAGGCAATGAGGTTCTAACCAGTACTGCAATAATAATAATAATAAAAAAAATCTTAACTGGCATTTATTTCTCATTCTAGAATGATTTTCAAATCTCTTCCTTCCTCGGTTTCTCCTTATTTTGTCAATGGTATAAAACTATACCAAAGCATTTGAGATTTACAAAAGCATAGGGCTACTGGTTTGAATGACAAAATATATGACAAAAAATGACAAAATTTAAACTTCCGAACAATTCTTTAAATATATAAGTGGCTTGAATATTAAAAAAGTCAAGCAACAAATGTGTGTTTCAAAAGCTTATTTAGAAGGCAACATTTTAATTAGGAGCTCCTTTTTAAGATGGTCTTGTTTAAACCTTTCCTTACCAGCTACAGTAACAGAAAACACTTTTTAAAAAAAAAAAATCTTGTTGTCTCTAGACAATAGCTTTTCAAACTGAGCAACAGAAATAACCGTCATAATAAATCATAAAGATTACAACTAAAATGAAATAAGTTTAAAGACCATATTTCAGTAGATCTGGCACCAAAACACTGTGTACTATGTGTACTGTCAGATGATAATTTCCAGTTAAGCTTGAGTTACAGGAAAGCAGTATTTTAGACACGTTACGGTGCAGCCTCAGTGTTCTTGCAACTATAAAGGAATTCCAGAATTCCTTAGGCACAGTTCTGATTTTTGTGCCTCGGGGAAGACATAAAACAATTGCTTTATGGTCAATCAGTGAAGTCTTTAGAAGGTCTTGCTGGGGAAACTGCTACTGCCATCTGTAGTGAAACCGTATAGGCATAACTAAAACGGAGCACAAGATATTCTTCCCTTATAAACTCAGACCTGCTGGAGTAATTCCTGTGAACAGCCACCTGCTCCTACAGGCCATTTGTTCCATTTGTAAAATGAATGTTAGCTCCATACTAACTTCTGGATGAGAAATTCATTAACCTAGCCAACCATTCACGCAGTCATTCCATTGCAAAAATTACCTGTGTTCCTGTACTTCAAAATAATAAGTGACAACATGTCATTCAGATGTCATCCCTCTTAGATGGTATAATTAAAACACTAAAACTGGAAGACAGAAGCATACAAGATAAACACAGATTTTGTCCTTTTTCACTTTTTTGAACTACACATTGTAGAGTAGCCCAAATCCAACCTACATGGTCATCTTGTGACCTTTGAAGACATGAGAATATCCAGCAGCCACGACAGTTGTGAAGTTTCATTTCATGCTATCTATTCCAGACTGATCAACAACTGAGGAAAAAGTTTGGCATTTTTTTTCCCTTTGGGAATGACATCATCAATCTGCCTTGAGACAGACCAGTTGCTTCCATCAGACATTGTGAGGTCACTGTGGATCGAGTCTTCAGCTGGTTCCATGATGAACCGCATCGCTATGACTCCTTTCATAGTGCCAAAGTTGTATTCCAAAGCGGAGAAGAAAAACACACTAGAAACAGGTAAATTGCATGAATTATACCTTGAATTTTGCCCCCTTCTGGATATGTAATAGATATCAGAAATAAACTGGGAATTTTAAGTGTGAATTTTCTGACTACATACTACAGTTAGCATGTAGTACACATCTATGTTATGGTAGGGGAAAGTATGAAGGACAAACTAGCGGGATAAGGCATAGTCCATATCTACAATGGTAATCCTTGTCTGCTGCGGGATCCTTCTGGGATCGTGGGCCAACAGTGAAATCTAGTACTTCTGACCAGTCCCAAATGCACCACAGGAGCTGGAAACTTTGCCAGGCCTGAGAGTGCCAAGTCCAGGTACTTGCTCTCCCTGCTGTGGATGTGCCAACAGCACTTCATGGCCAGCGTGTGAAGAAAGATCATGACTTTTTGTCAGCAGTCAAATGAAAGTGAAATTCTTAATTGCATGATAGCCAAACCCAATAAAACAGATTCTTAACCAAGGCCCAACTATAAATACAAAACTGTTCCCTCACTTCATCCAGACTCTCAAAGATATGAATGCCCCTTTTTGTCCAGTGTCTGCACATTTATACTCCTCTGATGCCCTAGAACGGATGTTGTAAAATCACCGTTCACCTTGCAGTATGTTCCCAGGAGTTGATCCCAAACAAAAGGGAAAGCAAGAGAGTAAAAATCTCTTTATAAAGAACGCCTAGATGTTTTGTACTGATATGACATTGCTTTCTAGGTGGAATTAAAAAAGATGGAAAGGAAAAATCAATTTCATAGCTTTTGTTCACCAAAACACACTTGGTGAATCAAAGCTACAAATTCAACAGCACACCTTTGAAAATGTGATCTGATGCAATGCACAGATTTGATGCTATAAGCACGTCATACGATTTTGATGTCCATGAAGTGACCAACTCTGCTGACTGTGGCCTTCCTGTCACCTAAATAGGAAAAGAGGATTTTAAATCCTTTTTCCTCTTTTGTTATTTTTTTTTGTGTGCCTTTCCTAAGTAGGTGAATACTCAGTCCCAACTGGTTACCAAATCACATTAATCAGATTGTTTCTTTAAGTAGGAACAATGTCACTTTTTTTTTTTGAACAGTAGACAGTTTATATCTTCAGAATTAACTTTTTAAACCCTAACATATTATTCTTGTTCCAGTGCCTAGATGTCTGTGCTTATTTATAGACACTAGTCCAAATACTTGAAAATGCAGCAGAGGTGAATTAGCAGACCCTATTTAGCCACCAAGCAATGCCTTCTATAAAGATCTTGCTGTTTTGAGCCTACTCATAGTCAGCCAGCCACCTTATCACTACTGTAAAAGTCATAAGATCATGTCATTTTGGGGTTCAGTTCATTTGCACTTGTAACAAACATCACATGCACTTTCACATATAGCGGCACAACTGGGAACTTTGGTACAGCTCCTTCTGCCTCAGGAAGGGCTGGCAGCAGAGCCCTGCCAGGCCAGCCCGCAGGCAGCTGCCCACTGGAGCCGAGTAGCTATAGACGCCACGACTAAAAGCATGTTTCTAGAGCCCTTCCCCCTCCCTCCCGTTTTTTTAAATGCCTCTGGTTTTCTCTGTTCAAACACTTTGCAAATGAAGAAAATAGATTACCAGGTCACCCCTAATTAGCTACATGAGTGGTTTCTGGCACTGCTATATCCTTTTTACATTTAGGACATCACCCCAGTGAATTGATCCTCCTACACACATGCCACGACTATGACTTTTTTATTTAAGTTATTAAGAATTCCTTTTTCCAGCAGGCACAGCAACTACTCAAGTGATGCGTGGTGCAGTTCATTCAGGAATACCTGTGTCACTGTTGTGCAGGAGTGTCAAAATGATGCCCCATGAAAGGAAGCCTGTAATACTGGGATCTGCCAGCAGCCCCGCTCTGCAGGTGTGTGATAGAAAGCAGAGTGGCAGGAAGGTGAGGTTTGGGAAACAACAGGCAACATGCTTCTGCTTTGCCATGTTTCTCCCATAAGAGCCAATGACTGTGGGGGAGACCTCTAGATACGTCAGAGGTGGTTTGGATGAAATTCAATAATCGCTGTCAGCATCTGTAGTATGAAAAGCAGAGGACATGCTGCATCTTCTCCTCTGAGTCTGAATAAACATCACCACCCTACTCTTCTCCTTTTGCTGTGGCGTGAACCGCCAATCCTGTTTCAAGACACTTTAACCAGCCACAACACACAAACCAAGTTTCCAAATCATTTTGTTAGTAATTGTTTTTTCATTGAGAACATCTACACTGCTGGGATAAATTAGGGATAGAATGTGGAAAGGAACAGCAACACTGGGAAAAATGCTAAGGCTACCTTCTCCTTACAAGAAAGAAGTAAGACCATCAAGATCAGGGCCTTAGCCTGATAAAATAAAGAATTAAGACACAGACTTTTTGTCTGACCTTGAAAAAAATCACTTTGCTTCTGAATCAGATCTTAAAGTGTCAGTATTGACACATTCTCCTTCATTATCAATAAGGCCTGCAAGCCTCTCAGATGCCCTGGGAACAGAAACCATTAAAGCACAATGACATCAGTGCGACTGTTTTCCGATTTGGATGACTTCAAATAAATAAAATACATATGCACATGCATACATCTCTTTATAAAGTATTTTCCTCATGTTTACATGTTTATGTTTAGTTTGAGAACAATGGAAACAAAACATTTCCACTTACAGGGGTAATAATTTACTCCAAAATTCTCTCTGAAATGCATTGTTAGAAGTGAAAGTATGAATCCTGTCCTGTATTTTTTTCCTCTCTACCTTACCTTCTTCTGAGAGACCACATTAACTGTCACTTACATGCACAATTCTAGTTATGTTTTGTTTATGGCTTTTCAGCAGCTCTGTAATCCTAGAGGATGAAAATATTTTCCATTTGCCACAGTGACACGTGCTGCGGAGCGAAAATATGAACAGCTGCAGGCTTCCCTAATAATGGGATCAGATAACACACTGTTCAGGATTTCAGTTTATCATTTTTCCTTAAAGGAAAAAGCAGGTCTTCTCTTAAGGCATCTCAGTGTGAGAGTACGTAAGGACCATCACACTCTGGAGCAGGAGCGAGTGCTTCAAAATGAAACGTCTCTAGACTGCCTGGCTGAGGGACTTTCACCAATACAGAATCAGCCTATTTTAACCATCTTCTTCTGAACCAAACTTACTGGCCTTAAATTAGCCATATGTGCTGTATGTGAGTACTCGAGAGTTCAGTCCTTTGCAATTAAACAAACTCTTCAGAAGAAAAAGCAGCCTGCAGGTCAAAGAAAATGAGGTGGTGAGTTGCCATTCCCGTACTGGAGAACTTTCAATATTTGTCAGTGATATATTAGGTTCATAAAAAATAAAATATCATTATTTCGGATGTTTACTTTAGCTTGGCTCTGAGAGGCATTTGTGACCTTACAGAAGTACTTCATTGGAGGTCATTATTTAGACTAAATTCCAGATACAGAAAACAAAGAGCTCTATTCATAACAACTAAGACAGCAAAGTATTCACAAGAGAAATGAGCAAGAATTTAAAAATGTAGACTAAATAGGACTGTGATTCAATAGAGGTCCCAATCCAGGAAAGCACCTCTGTAAAACTAACTCTTTAAGCCCATACTTATTTTCATTCTAAGCAGCAGTGTATTTGACACAACTTTAAAAATCCTTTAAAATCAGTTTTTGACTCAGAGCCTGGGTTTTCTCTTGAACAAGTTCCTTGATTGTGCATGGGACAGACTTTATTAGAGAACAAAAAGACCCACTACAGTATCAGTGACCACTGCAGCTATCAAGCACATCTTTTTCATGGTTCGGACTTCGAATTGTTCTTACCAAATGGCTAGAAGCCCATAGGTCAGAAAGGGGTGAAGCTTGTGGACAGACAACTTGAATTCATTGAATCAACAATAAATGAGTGAGCCAAAAGAGGGAACTCTGTATTCCCAGGAAATGCTGTAGAAGGATAGCCTGTAGTATCCTGAGATCTGAATAAGCAGATCAGTTTTTAATGAATAGTTCATCTTTCTATCTTTTCAGCAGTCAACACTACTGAAAATACTGAACACAAAGAACAAGCTATATTGGTACGAGGATGCTATTCTGTTTTGCCATGAAAGATACATCCGTTTCCCAAGGAATACAGAATCACCACTTATGTCAAGCAATCTCAGAAATATTCATGCATTTCAAGGTACCTACAAACATTCTCCAACCTAATGAGACAGATGAAACAAGTTGAGAAGAGAATTGCTAAAGGCCAGAAACTGTACAAAACAGTGAACTTTTGGCTGAATTCAGGTCCATTTACAGAAGCCATGAAGAATGGGGTCAGTGGCTGGAGAGGTCCTGAACACCAGCATGTCAGTGAATATCAAGTCTAAAAAGAGTCAGGTATGGGATCTTTTCTGACAAGCACTGGGAGTAAATATCCACTGACCTTCATTAGCTTCCTTTTATATGAAATGGGGATCCTTATTAGGGCTGTGCTGTCTTACACAAAATGATCTGGTCATGAAAAAAGTGAAACTGTAAATTTCAGGTTTTCTTCTTCAGGATATAAAGGAATAGTGGAAACTCTCACCGACACGTTATCTTTGGCTGACTTTGACTGACTATCTTTGAAATAAGCTTTGTCATTAAAATATTATCATGGAATACCTTCAATAAACAACATTGTCAGTAAATGTCAGTGATTTACAAACGGAATTTTTTGGTCTCTTAAGTTGATTCCTTTTCCACACCTTTCTTTTTTTTTTATGCCTTTATAATGTGAAGGCTTTGTACAGAAGTGGTTACTACATGTACAGGCAGTACCATGGGGCTTACAAAACCTTGGAGATGTTTGTGGTATTGTACTAATAATTAGTAAGACATGATGCCAAGAAGAAATTACTTTCTACAGAACACCCTTGGAAAACCAATCCTCTTTCCCTATCTGTTCAATGTGGAGGTTGAAAAGCATTACAAAAACAGAGAAAATACTTTGCACTCTTACAGAGATAGTAAAACAAATGCTATATAACTCACTTATGGGATAGACATTTCTGCATCTATATGTATTTTTTTAAGCTTTCACACTATTTGAAGACCATTGCTTTAACAGTGTGACCTAGTCCTCCTTTCAGACTGAAGAACAAAGTAGATTCCATCTAAATAAGGTTAATTTTATTTAAAAGCATGGACATTTTTTCTCTCATAGCAGGCTTAAAGGGAAGAAAGCTTTCTATTCTCCTACAAATTACATGTATATAATTATATTAATGTATTTTATTCTACTATTTGACGTCACTGTAACAGGTCTTCTGATCTTTGTGTATGATCATAATTTTCATCTCTGAAAAGATGTTGATCCTATAAATAAGGAAAAGTCTAAGTTTCTAGCAGAAATGCTAACAGGAAATTGAAAAACATCTTTTTCTTGCTTTGAAGAGGAAAAAAATCTTTGGAACACTTGGGATTTAGCCAAGAATGTACTTTGCCCTGTACATTCTTCATCTAATACATTGTTGTTTTGTTGTTACAGGCACAAGTCCATTTGCCATTGTTCTGGGGACTCTTAATGGTTCACGTACTTACCAATCGGCTTACTCGCAGCTGAGGAAACTGACATCACTCACAAATATTTACAGAACTGTAAATCCTGATTTTGCTCAATCGTCTCAGGAAATACATATAAAGAGATATATACACTTTTAATCAGCCTCATCTTCTGATAAGAATATTTCTATTAAAAAAAAAGCCTTGTTTTTGTTTAATGGCAATATTTTCAAACTTCTTGAATGTCAACCATTTTCACTTTCTTCAGGAAAAAACACGTGTAGTCATTAATAAAATACATGCTTGGAGTGCAATATGCTGGACTACAAGTAATAAGCAATGGTAATACATTTGCGACATAGTACTAATATTACGATTCCATTTGAATCTTTCTAAATAATCACTACATGTATGAAACTCAAAACAAACCCTACCACTCAACTGGACCTGATCTTTGCATTACTTCACTGCCACACTAATGATGATAGGTATTTACACTGACCGGGGTTATGGTTAGACCTTCTATGTTTCAGGGAAGGACCAAAGCCTACAAAGGATCAGATACCATTGGCTATAGATTGCTTTTGCACTGTCTGGACTTTTTCTGAAGATTCAAGCATTCTTAAACTGGAGGAATATTTTTCCACCTTATGAAACAAATTAAAAATTCAAACCAATCCTTATCAGTTACAACATTCTGATAGAGATTTGTATGAAAATATCAAATCCAAAAGGAAAATTGCACTAGAAAAGTAGACTCCTATACATATGGGAGCATGGGAAGGTGAAAAGTGCAGAACTCATTCAAACACAATTTCACTGTATGGCTAAAATGTACAAAAAGTAGCTGAAAAAAATCTTTAATCCTAGCTTGCAGTTATTCCTCTGCCCTGTGAGGTATGAATTATCGAAGCACATGACACTAATTTTAACCATGGCTCATATTTTACTCTCATGTTCAAGAAGCCACAAAGATTTCAATTTTCGCCTACGCTGGTATGTAGAAGTGCTGAATACAGATTCATATTTCCAGATATCACTGTATCTATTATACATGCTAACAGGATTAGCTAGCATTAGACTGGCATCCACAGGAAGCGTGGTACACAGTAAGACCTGAGGAATTCTCTCGGGAGGCAAAAGGTCTAAGTTGAGGCATGCATGATTTCAAAGCAATTCTTGGCACAATTAACTGCTTGACCTGCAAGATGAACAAGCATATCATTTAATTAATTGCCTAGCTTTTTTGAGCCATGCTGTTCATTTTTCTCAGAAGTGTAGGATAATATACTGCTACCAGATTTATAGAGACAATCAAAGAAATTATACATTAAATTGCCTGGTGATGAATCAGGACTGCACTTCACATTTCACTCAATCGCTCCCATCAACTTTGCCAATGTGATATATGTATTTAAGCAGCTTAATATTGCTATAAAGATGAAGCAACACTAATACTACTAGAAGTGGTCCTGGTTCTTACAGAGGTTCCATATTTTTTGTTTCCTTGACAATATGGGTAGAAAAATAAACTCCAAAATAAGGAGATTTTAAAATCCTTTATTAAGCAAGATGTGAAATACCTAATTAATTCTGTTGTAAAAATAGTTTCTGTTGCTTTCAGACTACAGCGAATATAGTCTATACTAACATCTATATAGTCTAGAGCCTGCAAGACAGAAAAAGAACCAATTCTCTTTCTCCCCACATAAGTAAATGGCGGAATTTTTATCTTTTCTTTCTATAGATACACACAAGGGCCTAATTATCCCTTTAAGTTGGTATCTACTTAGAAGTAAAAACATGCTTTCTTTGGATTAGTGGCAGAAAATGCATTTGAAAATCTATTCTTTAACTGACAGTATGTACAAGGAAGCACACATGCTTTAATAATTTTAAATAGTAACTTTTAAAATTATGGCCATGGCACATATGAAAAACCTGCTGCTTATGGAAAATCACAGAATCACAGAACGGTAGGGGTTGGAAGGGACCTCCAGAGATCACCTTGTCCAACCCCCTGCGTGATCAGGCACACCTACAGCAGGGGGCACAGGGCCGCGTCCAGGCGGGGTTTGAATGTCTCCAGGGAAGGAGACTCCACAGCCTCTCTGGGCAGCCTGGGCCACTGCTCTGGCACCCTCACAGGAAAGAAGTTTTTCCTCATATTCAAGTGGAACTTCCTGTGTTCCAACTTGTGCCCGTTGCCCCTTGCCCTGTCATTGGGCGCCATTGAAAAGAGTCCAGTCCCATCCTCTTGACACCAACCCTTCAGATACTTATAAGTATTGATGAGATCCCCCCTCAGTCTCCTCTTGTCCAGGCTAAACAAACCCAGGTGTCTCAACCTTTCCTCATAAGGGAGATGTTCCAGTCCCCNCCAGGGCCTTCTCAGCGGAGCCGCTTTCCAGCAGGTCAGCCCCCAACCTGTACTGGTGCCTGGGGTTGTTCCTCCCCAGGGGCAGGACCTTGCACTTGCTTTTGTTGAATTTCACGAGGTTCTCCTTGGCCCAGCTCTCCAGCCTGTCCAGGTCTTGTTGGATGGCAGCACAGCCTTCCGGTGTATCAGCCACTCCTCCCAGCTTGGTATCATCAGTGAACCTGCTGAGCATCTAACCCACACTTCCTTAGCTTGTCTATGAGGATGTTATGGGAGACAGCATCAAATGCCTTACTGACGTCGAGATAAACAACATCCACTGCTGTCCCTTTGTCGACCCATCCAGTCACCTAATCATAGAAGGCTCTCAGGTTGGTCAAGCGTGATCTTCCCTTGGTGAATCCATGTTGACCACTTTTGATAACCTTCTTTTCCTCTACATGCCTGGAGATGACCTTCAGGATGAGCTGCTCCATCACCTTTCTGGGGATGGAGGTGAGGCTGGCTGGTCTGTAGTTTCCTCCTTCTTGTCCTTTTTGAAGACTGGAGTGACATTTGCTTTCCTCCAGTCCTCGGACACCTTGGGCAACTGTATCTGGGCAAAATGACAGTTTCTTGTCTATAACTGTTCCTTCGTGAAGTGTGCTTACACAGAGAAGACCTGCTTTACTGAGCCCTTATGATTTTTATGTTGGCAACCAAGCTGGTATGTGTTTTATCAGTGTACTGGAGAATTTTTAGAGGACTTTGCCACTCTACTGCACTCTGGTGTGACCCTACCTAGAGTACTGGGTCCAGCTCTGGAGTCCTCAGCA
>VZTV01090111.1:0-25740 GCA_013400875.1 Anhinga rufa | reverse complement strand
CCAGCTGGTGCAGCTGTGGAGGCGATGACAAGGTTGGTGTCGCAGCAAAGATGCCAGCCACTACATTTAGTTAGCAATCTCAGCAGGTGGATTAATTCACAGTTAGGCAACCATCTTTTAATAATTTACTCACCTTTTCCTCTGAGCTGAGGTGCAGCCATGATAACCCAGGAACGAAGAGTGATGGCTTCAACAAGTATAAATGCAATCTTGAACAGCTTAATTAAATAGGGAAGGTGTTATTCATTCCAGTCACATGAAGCAATATTCACACTGTAATGAAAGCAGTAATAATAAGCCATTGTATTAAACAGGACAAGCTAGTGAAGAAAATACTCTCTCTGTATCACGTTTTGACACTTTTGGAAACATAAATTGGTTATGATTAACTCTAGAAGCGTTGCCTTGTCTTTTGCAAAACAGATGAGTAGATTTAGGATTTCATCCAGCAGCAAGGCAGCCAAGGGTTTTGCTGCTGCCAACAAATACTCCACAAGTTCCTCTGCATCGCTCTTACACTTGACCTCACCTCTGACCTACAACAAGGTCTCATGCTCTCTTCCTCTCTGTTTTTTTTTTTTTTTTTTTTTTTTTGTTTTATTTTTTACTTGCCAGATACTCTCTAGGTTTGTTAGAATTTGTGTGCATTGTCCAGGGATGACATTAAAACCAGCAGATTGATTTCATTTGTGGTGCAAAGCAGAGATGTGCCTCCCGGCACAGTAGGCAAGAGAGGGCGTGCAGAGGCATACTGTGGCAAGACGTGCTGTATTCACTGCCTCAGCCTGCAGCTTAGAACTGTGGTTGGGATAAAACCCACTAGCGGGGACTCCTGAAACCAAACAATGCCTCAAAGAAGCCAAAAGCACAGGGAACTGACTAACTAGCATCTTATTTAATATTTTTTATCATTAAGTGTGAGCCACTATTAATACAACTGAAGCAGAGAAACACACTCTGACTTCTTTAATCATGATTCTGGCAGAACATGAAGAAAAAACCCTCAGTTTGGCTCACTGTCACATATTTCTCTCTTAAAATCAAGCAGCATTTCTAAATCCTGTACCAGCTTTGAGCAATACTCAGTGCTGCTTTGGAAGGATCCTTTCTCCAAAAAGATAGCATCTTCAGCACTTGTTGCTTAGGTCTTTTGCCACCCTTGATGCCCATCTTCAAATTTTTCCCGTTCCTTCATTTACCACTAGCACAACTAAATATGCTTCAACATGGTTTTGTTCCCTGCCCATTAATTAGTCTAACCTAAAATACCAATTCAAGATCCTTGTGGTTTCTATCCCACGTACTGCACAAGAAGTGTAAGTTATTCACGTTCACCTCTGATTATATGACCTGTGCTAGAGGAATAAAAGCTCCAAAGATTTGTGATTGCTATTCCTTCATTTTTCCCAACTGTGATTACACTGCTTCAATTCTGTCAATAACATTTTCTTCCCCAAGGTAGTGCCTTTGATACACAATCTGACTTTTTCATGGCAACTTGTGATTTGTTCTGCTTATGTCAACATGGTCTACAGGGCATTTTCACTATGAGTTTCTAACATCTTCCCAAGATGGGGGCTAATTTAAAAATAACAAAATGATTCTTTTAAAATTTGCTCAGATTGAGAAAAACCTAAAATAATAGATTTGATAGAGACAACCATGTATAAGGCTGAAAAGGAAAACGATGTTAACAGTGTTTGCTTTTGCAGATTTTGTCAGCATTCATGTTCCCAGGGAAACGCTACTGGTTTAAGTGCAGGAATTCATAATTTTCTGAAATCTCTGTGATAAATATGACAACTGACGCTTAAGGAATATCTATTACTCAACCCAAAGGAGCTATTTTTGTTCTGAAATAGACCATGCAACCAGTAAAGCTTTATGGCTTCTAGTCATGAATTTATTTTTCACCTTCTCCTTGAGGGACAACAAATATCGTCTTATTACCAACAGGAGCAGCCTTTCCTTGGTGTGACAGGTAAGGAATTTAATCATTTGCCTTGAGGCTTTGTCAAACATTCCTTATTGCTGTGTTGACAATGAAATGTCAAATAGGTCCTCAGAGCACTAATTTTATTTTACATATTTGTTTGGATTGGTAAGGAATGACAATAGAAATAGCTAGTTTTTAAACTTAAACCTCAACCTAAGCAAATATATTACCCTTATGACATTGGGAGAGGAACTATTTCCAGAAAGCCTGCATGTCAACACAGCTGAGAAGGGGGACAGATCTGAAGGTAAGAGGGCCCACTAACTTTCTCATGGAGAAGGACCCATTCAAGTGTCTTTACCCCATAATTCATTCACTACAGAGAAATGCTCTCACTCCTCAAAGCTGAAACACGCACCCATCTCTTTTCATCGGTGCTTCATGTACAGAAGCACATACACTACATACACAGGGACTACAGTCTGTGAGGCTGGATCTTGCCTCAGCTCTGTCTCCCAGTCTTTGCTATCCATTACTCACCCTATTTGTACTCTGCTTCATCAGTAAGCATAGATACAAAGTTTGTAAACCAATTCTGGATTAATGACATACAAGCGATGCATTTTGGTTCCCAAGAGATGTACATAAACAGCTCCACTGACTTGCTGAGGTTTGCACTGAATCAGTGGTAGCTTCCTGGACCCGGTGGCCCAGGCATGCTCCTCTCAGCCTTTTCCTCCTTCACCTCTCCTCTTCTGGTGCTTGGCGGTAAGTTGGAGTTTGCCAGCTGCTTGGGTGTTTGAATGTTTTACACCTGTGTATTTCAAACTTTTGCAAAAAACAGCAGAAGTTCACAAATATTGAGCCCTGTGTTCACTCCAAGTTGAGTTTTTTGTTAGAAGAAACTGTTNTAACGGTTCCTTGGGAAGACGAACGCCATCACTCCCAATGTCCCCCACTTCCTTCTTCTTCCCCCAGCTTTATATACCGAGCATGACATCATATGGTATGGAATATGCCTTTGGTCAGTTTGGGTCAGCTGTCCTGGCTGTGTCCCCTCCCAGGTTCCTGTGTACCCGGCACAGCACGGGAAGCTGAAAAAGTCCTTGACTAGCGTAAGCGCTACTGAGCAACAACCAAAACATCTCCGCATTATCACCACTGCTTCAGCACAAATCCAAAACACAGCCCCATACTAGCTGCTGCGAAGAAAATTAACTCTATCCCAGCTGAAACCAGGACACATGGCTGTTTCTGAGGTCATTTGGGATGAAAGACTTCTTTGGGAGCTGCTTCAAAAGGCACAAAGTTACTCCTTTAGGAGCACTGCTATCTGAGATAGTCTCAAAAGAGAACAACAGAACCTTATTCAAGCAGGCTCTGGGCTCAGGTTCAGACACAAACCATAGCTTTAGACAAAATCAGAGCACTGAGTCGGAACATAGCCAGGTTCAGGAAAAAAAAAATTGGCTACAGTCTAGGCCTGAGCATCATAGCTCAGAGCATGTTTGAACGCATTCTTCAGGCCTTACAGTTAGTTGCATTATGAGCAAACAGGATATAGGCAAGCGGCTGCAGGCTGCTGCTGAGCGCAATGGGTCACGTGCTGGCAGAGGGACGGTGGCAGCAGTGGACGCTGCCACCTACCAAGAGCCATTTGTGCACAGGGCTCTGTTAATTCACACACACATGCAAATACAAGGATACCACTTTTGGGTCAAGAAGCCCTTGAGCTAGAGAGATGGAGGCAATGATGAGGGAGTGCAGCAGGAGGTATTGCTGCCTTCCCTTGTTCCTGTACCCTCCCAAGCCAGCTGCTACTGGTCACTTCTGGAAACTGGATACTGGGCTGGGTGGAGCTTTCATCTCCCTTGGTATGGCCAGTGTTAAGTGCTGAAATGCAAAGACATTATTTAATGTGTAAATGTTTTTGAAAAAAGCATTATTGGTGTACTGAAGGAAGTATACCAGTGCCAACTGCACAGGCTCTGCAATACTCTTTTGCACTGCTGCTATGGGGATTTGGGGGATTCTGAGCCTCAGAAGTTGTCCCTCTGCCAACCCTTCTTGGTGGCCTCCTTCCCACGAGAAGGGAGAGTGAGCTGCACTCTGGTTATCCATAACTGCACTAGGGCCTGATGGGAGCCCTGGCCAACCGGTAGAAGTCAGAAAAGGCTTGGCAGGCTCATCTTGGTACTGGCTCCTGCCCCCAGAATGATCTCATGGGGAGAGCTGAGGAATACTGTATCCCCCCCAAAAAGGCGGGATGCATTTTCACACAATCTGTTTCTCTCAAGGAACTACAAGCACAGTCTAGCTGGCAGGGTGAATTATCGCTGTAAGAGGGCTTGTGCAGGTGGACAAACACTTCTGTTGTTTAAAGTGCACTTGAAATTTTGCAAAAGACAGTAATTGCTCTTTCTTTTTCATTTTAGAAGGACAATATACTATCTAGTATCTGGTAGGTCTTGGAACAGCAAACTGGATGGTGTATTGTTTACCACCTCACTTCAGCCCCTTTGTAAGGGAAGAGAGCGCTCTTCTATTGTCTGGGTGTCTCCCCCACCCATACCCCAGTGCTACATATGCCATAAAAAAGGGAAGGTGTTGACCTACAAGAGTCACCAAAGTCATAGATGTGATGACTGTGTCCATCCAGTCATTTGTAAATAACTTCTTAAGGCAGAAATATATTTTAAAGAAAAACCAGGCACTGCTGAACAGTCATTACATGGCCATTATCTGCACTGTAACAGTGATATAAACTATAAGCCAAATGCTGAACATTGTTATTTTCCTAAACAATTAAAAACCCTATTTTTTATAATATGCATTTAGAGATTAAAGTATATTTCTGCATAGTGACAGAGATCTTTATTTTCAGTGAAGTTGGAAATGGAAATGGGAAAAAACAGATTAGCAGTCTTGAAGTTATCCTCTTTGTTTTCCTACTTTGTCAGTCTGATCCAAATCAATGTTAGTTTTTCTGCGAACCTCAGTGAGACTGTGTCAGGTGCTCACTGACAACATCAGGGTCTTTTAGCTAAGCTAGTACTTATTTACCCTTGGTGGAAGATTTTAACTAAAGTGGAAGCCTCAGTGTTAAATTAACCTCAACATCCAGATCTAAACTGCGATAGTGATGCCTCCTTCCAAAAGTAGTTTGAGATCTACAGGTGAACAGTGTTACAGACGAGGATGGTGCCACACAGTCACTATACTAATTACTACATACTCACAGCTCTCACCGCCATTACTTGGAATTCCAGGGAACTGCCTCTGGGAATGAAGAATGAGACGTCGCTTGTAGCACAGAAAAACTGAAAAACACAGTTCCAGGAGAGTCATCCCTAGCAAACTCTTTTCTGAGATTACATCTGAAATAACAGCAACAATTGGTAAATAGGCATTAATCAAGCTAGCAGATTTCTCTTAGTGAGAGTAATTAGCTACTCTGCCAGCTTCCAGTCTGCTCTGGAGTGGCGATTGGCTGGTATAAATTTTTCATGGCAGACACATGAATGTACACACCCGTACACAAATCCTGACCAGATTATAAATTAGCTTTGCTGTGGAAGCTTCGATGCATAAAGGCTGCTTTTAGAAAGAGAAGTGCTTAGCACAAAGCCACTTAGTGTGATGTCTTAGTTCCATGGATGGCAATGGGAAGTTTTCCATTTATTTTTATGAAGCTAGGATTTTACCTTCAGTTTTATTCATATGTATTCCCTCTCCACAAGCCTATCTAGTCTTCAGGGGGTTTTGAACATCTGTCAGATTCAAGTGGCAGAAGGAGATGGGCTGTTTTTTGCACAAAGAACATATTTTTAGTGGATTCTGCTAAAGCCTGAATTAACCTGACAACAGATACACTTGGGTATGCGCAACTGAAACAAGGGCTAGCTCTAATTTTTGGGTCCATCTGCAGCCCACCCATAACCTTGGCAGAAAACTCATGGGATTACACTTCCTTCATACATGAAGTTACTCTTTGATACCTTTACTCGACTAATCCCTCAGTTTTTTCCATCCTAAAGGATACTCCTATGCTAACTCAGAACAGCAGAATCCATTCGATGCAGTGGATTGGCAGCCTGGGACAAAACAACTACAGAAGTATAAAACAGAGGAGACGAGAGAGTAAAGACAAATATTTACCTTCTGTGGGGCACATTCACAAAGAATAATACTTCTCAAAAGCAAGTAGTAATTCTGAGTGCCCGGTTTAAAGTTGACAAAAGAGATCCGATATCCAGAGGTCCAACACTGAGCACTGTCAAACACCTTGGGAATTTTGCAGCTGGGATCTGAAAAGTGGGGAATTCAGAATCACTAGTCGCCCAACAGAAATGTTGGCTGATATTCATGAATTTGGTCTCATTCCTAATTTTCAAACCTCCAGCTGGGTTTATTTTCAAAACTGTTCCATACCAGTTCAAGTGTTCCTCTCCTAATTTCTTGATCTCCTGCTCTCTTGGCTTCTTTTGTTAAAGGAAATGATAGATAAATAGTAAAGATGAGGGAGCTCAATTTGCATGCAAAAAACCACAGACTGTTGACAGCATCTTTAGTGACTTCTACATGGTTTTCAGTTGCTTTTGCTACTGCTGTTGTTTAAGTGCTGGTGTGAGCAATCAAAGAGTTTCAAATTACTCAAATCCAAGGCCATACAGGTCTTCTACCTTTCTTGTAGTCAGTAACTTGTATGTGTACGTGAATCAGACAGCAGAGCTAAAGTTGAAGGTCTGAGTCTTGCAAAACAAAGCTATTCAAGGATATTAAATCTCAAGACTGAAGCTTGACTGGAAAACCCAATGGATAATGGAGTCTGTGCTAACCAGTAGTTTCTGCTGGAAGGATTTGCCACTCATCAAAGTAGAGGAAATCATCTGTTAGTGTTTTATACAAACTACTTTGTGTGTCTGAGCTTTCAGTTAAGTAGACTATAGGAATGGTCAAGTTAAGTGCCAATTTCATTAGATTCTTTCATTTTTTGTTTACCTTAAGGGTATATATAATTTGTATTTTTTATTTACAATGGAAAATAAAATAATAAAACAACCTTTAGCTACTTGTGAAAAGCAAATATTGTGTAGCAAGCCCTGCCTTCTTCAATGTTTGTAAAGCTTGGTAAGGCAGGGATTCACATGTATGTGCCTAACATGCAGATATAATAAACTGTGCTTTTGCTGAAACAAACTGTATATATCCTATAAAACCATGAAGAGAAGAGAGGCTTTCTGGCATAGGTCACAATCACTAGGAGGACAAGTTGCTCCAGAATTTGAGACAAATGTTTGTGGCACAATGTTGAGCTGTGAGAGACACCTGATCTAGCCCTGCATGAGCTGTTGAGGTACCAGCCTTGCCTAGCTGTGTTAAAGGACATTGTACCAAATGTAAAGAAGCAGCTCAGTTTCTGCCAGGCTCATCCAGCTATTCTGCTTCTCCAGGCTGAACTTAACATGATTTTTGTTTATTTTTTAACTCTCTCTCTCTAGCTCCATGAATATCATTCACTTTCTGTATAGTGGCACAATTTAAACAGAGGAATGTTGAGTGTCTTGCTTTTTCTCTGTCTGACCTCTCCTACAGCATCAAGGTTGGGCATTTGCTGGGAATTGGTCAATGTGTGCATGAACTGCCTCAGCCTGGGAAGAACCCCAAATTCTGGTTTCCTACTTCCGTTAGCCGTTAGGCTATTATGCAAAAGCACAAATTGCTGTTACTGTCCCATCTGAAGTATTTGCAAAAGAGTGACTTCGTTTGCCATAGAACAACTGTAAGGACCACATTTGGAGATGGGTGGCAATTTCAGATGTGTGGTTTAGTATTGCTGAGGCAACATTCATTTGGAGAGTCAATATCATTTATTAGATCAGCTGATGGATTTGGAAGAAAACTGATGTAGTTGAAAATAAAAAGGTTAGGAGCCTTCCTGCTCATCCCAGGCAGGATTTGTGTCACTCTGGAACCCCAGTTTGCAAATAGGCTGTATGCTAACTGTAGGCTTTGGGTTCCCTTCTGGCTCCATAAGATAAGAGCTTAACTTGTTTGTGCATAAACTTGTCCACATGGAACAGATAATCTTAAAATCAGAGAGGAACAGTGGGAACAGTGAATACCCTATCCTTTAAATTACTTGTGCAAAACCAGATAACACTTTATTTTATATTGCTTTATTAGGAAGTAATAAAGGAGGGCTAAAACTCTAGGGTTTTGCTAATCATACTGCTAGTTATAACACTGCTGATAACAAGCCACATCTCCTGATTATGCTATTCTGAGTGCTCCCTCCCTTCACCTCTTGCTCCCCTCCACGCTCTCATATTGGCATCTGTAATTAGCTGTGGTCTTCAGCAATAACCACCATCTCCCAAACCTACCTTCTTCCCAGGGCTTTCAGTAGCAGTATCCACTTAACGGCCTCAGATCAAGTAATGAAGGAAATTTGTCCTGTCCATATAATAAGTAACAGATAATTACTAAAGAAGGGAAGAGAGAGGTCAGATAAAATTAAAAGGCAAATACTCAACAATGAAAGAATAGCCCACATCCAGCATCTCCCTGAGAAGGGCTGGGAGCACACAAGGAGGCTGTTTGGTCAACGATATCCACATAGCACCAACACGCTTCCCATCCAATAAGCCACAGCCTGTGCTTAATGCCTCATCTATCATTGCGTAAGACATGCTGTTAATTTCCAAGGAGTGAGTAATAAGAACAACTACATGTGCACACACCCCCATGCAGGCACACTTGAAAGGCAGGAGCATCCCTTCCCCATAACTGCCCTGGAGGTACTTCTTTTTAAAGAACTGCACTGTGGCAGTTCTAGCTGCTGCTGTGCATGCCCAGTGGCTTTACAGATTACAGCTCTTAAAGGATACAGCTCTTAAAGGATACAGCTCATGGCCACGCATAGGCCTGTTATTAATCCATAGAGAGAAGAGGAAATGAAAGGAAGTGATACAACACAAAACTGCATACATGGAGCTATGGGCTTTTGCTGTGCTAGGATACCTCCATACAAATCCTGCCTGGCCCAAGCTGTGGGAAGTCCGACAGAGGCTGCGGGAGCTGCTCTACTTTCACAAATCGTCCCCTGCCAAATGTGTGAGGAAGGACCTTTGGCAGAGAGCACTTCATCAGCAGTGGCTGCTGCTTGTGCCTGCAGCTGAGCCCCGTCCGCCAGCATGGCTGGCACAGCTCGCCTGGGGATGGGAGGCAGCACAGCAGGGCAGGGGCAAAGGGAGGCAGAGCTGCTCTGCGAACATCTCAGCATTTGGCAGAGCTACTTGGCATGACTTGCTGGGACATGGGATATCTGTGGCATCAGGGGACCTTCCCACCCTGCAGGCAAGCTAAACTCACCTGGCTTTTGGAAGCGCACTAGTCTTCATAGCTGCCAGAATTAAAAATGCATGGGGTTTATTGCAATAAGCTTGGCTGCTGCTAAAACCTGATCGGAAAAATCACATGAACTTCTGGTATTTAATGATGAACAGTCTTCATATTTCCATTTTGACCAGACAACGGTCCCTTGGTAATTGTGGCAGATAGGCAGAGACCTCAATAGGAGCACTGGGCTCTGTTACAGCAGCAGATGACTGTGAGTATAATCGGAAACACACTCTGCCCCACTTGTGCAGCAAAATCAGTCAGGTTGGGATGTAATCCTAAGACTGACTTCACTGTTTTGATCCAACATCCCCAAATCAGTGCCATGCAAAGGAAAGTGATGACAGTTACAGGAAAGTGGGACCGTATTTCCTTTGAGGACTCATTCCTTCCCCTACGAGGTATTTCATTTTGATGTTACTATTAAGTCCTGTGACTGGTACATGTCAAAATGTTAGTGCTCACTGTTATCATCTTTGTATTTCTCAGCAGAAGGCTGCTTATAGAAGTGACAGTGATTCCAGCTTCTTGTATGTGAGACAAACATTGCTGTCTTACTAGAGAGGTTTGCATTTTTCAATCAGAAAAAAAAAATTAAAGGAGACTGTATTAGAAGGGCATTAGCAGAGCTTTCCCACTCAAGACTGACAGAAAAGCCCTGAGAATACAAAGGACACCACAAGGCAAACATCTGTTCAAATAAAGGGAGTTAGCGAACTGCCTTTTGTTGCATTGAAGTAATATTCCACCTATAAAAATTAACCACTGTGTTTCTCCCCACACTTTATGCCCCATTCAGTTCTCCTTAGGATTACGTTTACTGGCAAGTTTTGCTTGTGTCATTTCTTTTCATAGCGGGCTTCCATGTAGCTTAATCAAATTTTCTTCAGCCTTCTATTGACAATACTAGCCTGGGACAAATAAAAAGGCATAATTCAAAGGAAAAACATACCTTCTTAACACAAAATGACATAGGAAAGCAAGCTAGGGCTTAGACAATCCCAAACCTGCTCCATTAAGAGATGACATTTTTAACAATCAATCTGTCGGACCCCACTGGAAATAATGGGCCCTCATCACAGCAGGAATTAGCACGTGCGACAGGTGATTATGTTCTGGAAATGTTCCAGTGCCAGCTGTGTTGCTGCATGTTATTTGTAACCTCTGTAATTGCAGCTTTTCAAAACCATTTTTATTTTGAAAGCCAGTATAGAAGGACAAAAAAACCCTACCACCATTTGTTCAAGGAAGAAAAAAATCAGCATATCAAAGCCGGAACAGTAGTGCCCTGTTTTCTGAATTGCTGGCTTAGACTCCTTTATTCTAACAAAACTCTAAACCCTAATGTAATCATTGTTACATGTTTCCCCCGTTCCTCATAGTCCAGTTACAGTTCCTGCTTACAAATGAATGGACCAGCAAGCATCTGCTTAATGCCGGCAAAGGCAATTCCTTCTGAAATATCGAAACGGTTGAAAAGCCAAGTCTGTTCATGAGGGTCGCTTGAATAGTAAGTAGACAGTCTTCTGCATGTCTGGGGGTTGAACCAAGCAGGAGACGGAGAAACGAGCCATCTAAAGTTGCTCTCAAATGAGCTTCATGTGTATTTTCAATTGCACACACTTTTAAATACACTAACACCATCAGACTGTGCTTAGAATGAGCCTGAGTAACTGCATGAGCCCACTACCACCAGCTCTGGTCCCTGCTGCTCCTCTGGTTAGGTCAGTACTTTTGTCACACCTAGTCACTGTTTGATCAAACCACCCAAGGAGAGAGGTCATTAATTTCCTTTGCTCTGTACAGAGCAGAGCAAATTTTTGGTTGCTTCTTGAATGATTATTCTTTCACGCTGTTCATCTTGCTTGCCTTGGCACTTTAGGAAAATTCTAGTCCTTGAATTTCTTTCCTTAGGTCACATCTGAATATAGATTTAGAAATTGGTGGGAGAGGGTTACTCTGCCCCCCAGAATTACAAAAATTGCCTTCCCGTTATGCAATTGATGGATTACTAAGGCAGTAATGTGGGTAGTTATATTCCTGGTGGAATAGATAATCTAGGCGTGAATCACCTTTTCTCCATGGCTGTATATTCAGAGCAAGTACTTTTATATCTGACATCCATGACTCCTGAAACCACCAGAGAAAAAAAAAAGTATATGAAAGGAAGGAAGTTTTAAGAGCTTTCCTAGGATTTTTAGTTGCCAGGGTAACCATTTTACTCGGTAATCAATATGTTTGGCATGTTTCTATTGCTTTGTGACTGTTCCCACAGACAACATTGAAAGGTGTTTGGGGAAAATACTGGAAGTGCAGACAACTACAAACTTTGAAAATAACTGCTTCAGATATGAGAAAAGGAAATAACTTATCCCCCAAATAGTCCAAAGCTGTATCAGATTTTCTTGAGAAGTAGTGTAGTAATTTTCTTTAATAGGTTTGCAGGATTTGAGAGGATCCTTTGGAGTATATGAGTTTCAGTACAATGCCTGCCAAACTGAACAAAAACTACAATTTAGTTCTTTCCCCTGTTAAATATATTGCATTGTGCCAATTATTTTCTGGCAATCAGTGAAGCACTACCCTTAAGTGAGCAACTCCTAAGTTTAAAAAAACACAGAGCAAGCCTGCCACCGAGCTACTTTAGCACAATATCTGAGCAATAGTACCTATTTAAATTTATCTTTAATAAGCCATTGCAAATATTAGGTGCTGATCCAATGTACATTATTAAGAAATTTAGGAATATCCTTAGATCATACTCATGTAATGTTTTCTATGCGAGCCTTTCAGAGTGTTTTTGTAAATACAGCTAGCTAAGTATTATACTTATTCTAAAGGCAGATATATGCTGGCAAAAAGTGGTAAAACTATTTCATCAAAGCTTTCACAGCAAAGCAGGACATGACTTGTTGCTACAGTTATGACTTATTCCTTTGTAGACATTTCCATTGTTCATAAGTCTGCAGTTACATGGAGCAGAAGCTTATGACCCAGTCCTTCTTACTCATCTCCACCTGCCCTGTTTCTTTTCTTTCTTGGGCTGCTGCATCACAAGGAATGCATCAGATGACTGTGATGAAGTTGACCGAGGTTAAGGAGGTTGCATGACCTAAAGCCCTGCGTTTCAGAAGGAAAACAGCAAGGGAGCTTTAATACACTCATCATTTTTCAGAGCCTCATTCTACCCCCACATTCTGAAGAGCTCTTATACCCATGAGACATCAAAATGTTAGAAGAACTATTTATTCAGTTCAGCCTATTTTTTCTTGCAGCCTTTTTCAAACAGAGAATCTTCAAAAACTTCACAGCTCAAGATAAAATTAGAAACTGCTTTAAAGAGCTTGCTGAAGAGATGGCGAGATTGCATAAGGAGATATGTCAGAATAGAAAAGGAAGTTTTTATTAAAATGAATGTCTGCATGGATGGACATTTCCCATAGCTACAAGGCAAGGAAAAAGGGGAAAATGCAACAAAACTGGCTGTTAATAAATGGAGTGGGCTATTAATTTTATCCATTGGCATTTACTTAGTCCATAAGACACCCTTCCATTTGTTTCTGGATGGTATTGTGCAGATTTTGTGGTGTCTGGAGATACCCCATGTGAAAATTTCTCTGTACAATCAGTTCTTACTACACTGATCCAAATTTTCTTTCTCTGAAAAGTACTCTGAGGCCTTGGTGGTGAATTTAATGCTCCTGAAAGGTGACAGAGGCAGGACAGGGTGGACAGGGTACATCTTTCCCTAAGAGACCTTCCTGATGTCTAATTTCTCTCCTGCACCACATACTTGTCTATACTACATATTAATTATTTAAAAATACATATTAAACTAGAGTTAAGGCTGTGAATATATACCAGTATGTTAAGATAATAAAACCTTATGGGGATATTATAATTATCCCATAAAGAAGCATGACAATCCCAGTGACTCAAGATGAAGCATAAAAGAAATGAAACTAGGTTAGAGATAGGGAAAATGTCTCCATATAACCTTTATGAGACTCTCTAGTGAGATCATGAGAATTAAAAAAAGAAAAAAAAATCAGTTTAAACTAAAATATCATCTTCATAAGCAAGTAATCATTACTTCATGTTCCTACATTGCTGAAGTACAGTATACCTAAACCAGGCTAGCTGGCAGTGGGCTATACTTAATTAGTATTACTGATTGCAAAGACTGGGTCAGCTCTGTCTTGGCTTACAGTGCTCTTCAGAGCCAGGTTGCAACACACTGGAAGCTGCAGTGAAGACATAAACATGGCTTTTGTTTAGATGAAGCTTTCCCAGACTTGTCGAAAGTGTGCTCTGCTTTCTTTCTTCTCTTAGAAGAAATTTCATTGTTCACACTTGACAGCATTCTGTTGTCTGCAGATGTTTCTTAATTGGTTTCAGTTTCAACGACACCCGTATGAGACCTACAAAATTAAAAATAAAATGAAATTTGATTAAATGTTATGGAAAAAGAGCTAAGCATGAAACTGAAAGATTTCATGAGTAAAGCAAGGAAAAAATAAATAAGTCACAGTGGGATGTATGATGGCTAGATTATTGTGGTGCACTTTCATTTCCATATTGCACTTAAGTTCAACACTATTGTGATATGCCGACTGTACAGCCGAGATAATAACAATATCAAACTCAGTCAGACTTCATGGGTTCCAACCTTTCCAAAGGCAGTTTGCAACTGTGAGATGATCTGGTTATCCATACAACTGCAAAGCAACCTGGATGTACACAGAAGGTGCATAAATGTCACCAAACACCTGTGGTGATTGCTATTAAGCTGGAATTACAGCCAGGGTGGGATCATCGTGCAGAAGAACCACATGCAGGAAAATGAAAAAAGTAGGTGACTACATCAAAATAACTTGCTTCTGTGTGTGTGTTTATGTACACATGCATGTGTGCCTGAAGTGATGAACAGCGTGTTAGTCTGGAGGAGGAGGAACGGGCCAGTGCCTCCCTGATTTTGACATTGTGTTTGGCTACCAGGTAGCTGTCAACTCAGGTTTAGCTAAGCTCAGAAACCAGCTCAGTTGTAGCCACAGTTCAGTATCCTGACTGATCTTGTGTTAATCTCCCTCTTGTGTATTGATTGCCATCAGTTCTCACTACTGTTTTCATGTTTATATCCATCCTTTATTATTCCACATGGCATTACTCTCATCTAGTAGTAATTTCAAGATTAGTGTCTTCACAAGACAAGCACTACACTTCCATTACCACTTTCTGGCAGTGCTGTTCCTCTGGTCCGGCCCCATTGCCATGCTCCCATGTGTTGGAGTATAATTTTACTCATTCTTCAATTACTTTTGTTCTCAGAAGAAGGCATCCAGTGAAATCCCTGGTTTATGTGTTATATTATATTACATATATTGTTCTTTATTATATTATACCGTATGATGTAGTGTCTTCCAGCAGAAGGGGACTCAATCTTGATTACCCTTTTGATATTGAGTTTCTGTGTTGGTTTAATGTCCTAGATCAATTGAAATGTGGCAAGGGGGTGATGGGTTATACTTGTATGTTCACCATTTATGCTGTAGGTATGTATTGTATGTATATATTTTGCTGTTTCTGTGCTGCTGCACTTGGGTGGGCAGAGCCCTGGCAGGGACGGAGAGAAGGCAGCAGGGGAGGATGTTTGTGGAGCCCAAGCAGGGCTGCTCAGGGACAGACACTGCAGCAAGAAGCCGGCCACGGCAGCGGGGCTGGAGGCTCCTGAGCGGGGCAGGGAGGGCAGACATGCAGCCAGACCTCAAAGGTGATGGAAAGAAAGAGGTTCTCCCAGGAGAACCTCTGTGTAATGTTTCCTGCAATTACAAAGCCACTAAAAGTTGCTGGCCTGTGAGCAATACTGAAGGAAAGGATCTACCCTGAAGAACAGGGGGTTGAGAGGGTATGGGGAGGAAAAGATTTGTTTACGTGACTTTCTGTTTTAATCTGTTTCAGATGCAGCTGATTCGGGTTTCGTTGGCTGCAACCGTGACTTTACTCTAGCTTGTCTTTTAGTGAAGCGGAGCTGCAGAGATTGAAAGTTTTCACATGCTTACCAAAAGGAAAAGGTGTAAGCAGATCTACCTCAGAGCTCTGCCTTATATTGGGTTGTGCAACATTAATTTGCGTAGAAATCCTTTTTCCCCTTTTCATATCTAATTCAAAGCCCCTCTATTACGCTGTGCTTGAACAAAGCAGATGAAATCCAGCCAGACTTTCAGTACAAAAGCAGCCCACTGCTCCAGAAGCCAACATCATTCCTGGCACGGTTTTTCTCCTTTCTTAGTGGTTTGTGCATTCATCCAAGTACTTAAATCACCCTCAGCTCCCTGCTGAGGACCCTCAAATAGAAAGTCACTGCAAGAAAACAGTCTCCCTTTGGTTATGTTATTTATTCTGTTGTAGATACAAATGAGGATTCTCTACATCTGGAGACTTTCTAGTGCAATTAAGTGCTATATAGTGCTAGGGATGTCATCCACAGAACTTACTTTACTTCAGTCTTAGTCCAAGCTATTCACTGATGGGTAAGCTTCATTTTCCTTAGCCCAGAGGTAGCTGCCAGCTCAGACAGTACAGCTAACTGCTGATTTTTCTTCTGTCTCTTCACATCAAAGCCTTGAACTTGTTTCTTTTCTATGACTCATATAGTTTAAATTTTTCTTTCTCCCTTCTTGCCCCTGCCTGAGATCAGCTTCGGTCTGGTTAGCAAAATCCATACTGATCCTTCATGATTTTCAGTCACAAGTGCTAGTACTATAGATGCAGTCTGTTCTCTTGGACATTTTAATAATCATTATCTGTAGTAGTAGTTGTGTTTTTTTATCGTACCTCTCCCATCTTCTCGTCCTATGTAAATGTCAGTGCTGCTTCCAGAATTCTAATGCCTTCTTTTTCCTGCTCTTCCCTTGATTTGATTTTTTGATCCATCTAAGCCTGGTCCAGACTCTTTCTGGTTATGTGTACAGCCATTGGCTTAAGGCAGCTGTGGGCTGGCCCTCAGAGCTCTGATGAGAGCTACATTTTACGTCATGGCTGTTCTTTGTACACCTTCAAATGTGAGGTTATTAGAGCCATTGATCAAAATATGTAGCAAATAAAAAGTATGACTCTCCCTGGTGCTAGATATAGTATTATTGTTTGCCGCCGTCTACTTTGCCCTCAGCCAATTCCACATACCTTTTACTCTCCGTTCTGCAAGCTTCATTCTGTTCAGGTGGCACGTCACATCGATGTGCTAATGAGCTTGCGGCTCAAACAATGCCACATATGTCACTAATATAAATGCTAAGCACACGAGTTTGTGTGCAAAGTACATTTTGAAAAATGGGCTGATTGTCGTGAAGAGAATTGGGAATGTGCAGATGGCGACTCCGTCCCCGTCCCGCTCTTGGTGAGGTGACCCCTGCTCTGTTGTGCCACGAGAGCACATTATCCTGGCTAACAACACTGATACAGCCAAAATCCTTTCATGCATATGTAACATCACAGATTTTTTTCTCTGAATGTATCAATATCCTTGGCTCCTCGATTTCAGAGGTTGCCATGGCTCAGGTAACGGGATTTTTATTTACAGAATATGAATGAAATTTGGCAAATGCTTACACAGCATTATAATCTCATCGGGTTTAATGTATTTTCTGTGTGTTGCTTCAGAGACTGCCAAGATACTGGGCTTGGAATGAGGTTCCTGCATGTTCATAGGACACAGCACATTTGAGATCACACAGACTTTTCTCATTAATGCCACTATGCATTTCCAAGACATGCCATCGTATAATCCCTTCTCCAGCATAGCTGAAGAGCAGAAGGGTTTGGAGCATCTAACCAAATTCTCAAGTAAGAAATGTGGTCTTTTTTTGATTTCCCACCTTTCCATCGCATTCTCCTGAAGATATTTCACCTGCAGCATCCTCGCCTTTCTGGCTCACGTGCTGCCCTCTTGCCGCAGGTGGATAATATCACCAAAGTAGAAGTTCAGCCCTTCTGACTTAAGTATTGTGGCTACCTATCACCAGTCAGATGTTTCTTTTTTCTCAAGCTCATGTTATTTAAGCTTCCCTTCCCATCACATTCCAGTTTTTCCATATAGTTCTCACCTCTTGTGTCTGTGAAGATGCTAAATCTGCCTTCTCTCACTTGCTACATATAATTTTGCTTGAGACAGTATCTCAACTTCCTCTGCCAAAATCCGTTTTTCTTCTCATCTTGAAATATTTACACTCTTAGGCTCTGAGCCCCCATTTTCTTCAAAGTCCAGTGGCTCCAGTCAGAGCTGGAAACAAGAGTGATGCACTTTCTGCCTCAGGTGTTGCCACCTTTCTCCAATTGATAGTAGGACACAGAAAAATACCTCTGTGCACATGAGCTTCCCAGAGCTGCCCTGCCTGCCTCTAGCCTTCAGGTATCATCTTCTCATCCTGTAAATTTGTTACTTGCACTCTTTAGTACCCTGCATTATAACTATTTCCTCTCCTTCTCTCTTCAGTATGAACAGAAAATCTTCTGCACTTCCTTCACCATTTAGTACGTGAGCGCCTATCCCCATATATTCCCGTGGAATGGGACAGATGCTGCTCAAGGGGACATTAATACTCCATACCGCTGGTGAACCTGTGGTGGTGAAGACCCATCTCTCTGGTCACACATGCCAGATATACCTTTCTGTGCACTGCCTATGCTTGTGGGCATGGGGAAAGAACTAGGAGAGCATGTCCAATTTAATTTAAATTTTGCGCATATTCCCTATAATAATGAAATTGCAGGTACAGGCATTCTAACCATTATGTTATATGAAAATTATATTTCTGTATTTTCCCAGATGAAACATCATTCAGATTCCATCTCTTTCTCTCCCCTGGAAAGGTCTGGAGGAGAATCATTTTTATAATCTACTTTCAATTACTACAATTGCACAACCATAAAAACCCCACTAAGAAAAAAAAACTCTGGAAACTATTATAGAGCCTCAGAAATGAACTCTTAAATTGCTGTGTTACATTCATTACCTAGCCCAGTAGGCTCTCAATGGTTTATTATCATTTTAAATGCAATAAAGAGTGCATCCCTCAAAGGGCAGAAAAATCTTCATACCATTATTTTATTGTTTATCAAGTTAATGTAAAATCATTTCACAATGAATACACTTTCAGTTTTCAGAATTTTTCTATTTTTAAAACAATTTTTCTGGGAAAATAAATGATGGTAAATCTGAAAAGCTCTAGTCTTCAACAGTTTAGTTTTATACTATTATTATTTGGTTGTTTTCTTCCCTATAAAGATATTGACCTGTAGAAATACTACAGTCACAAGCACATTTAATTTAGGTGTTCCTATCAGCATTTCTGTATACTGTGTTTTTAAGTGATTATTGGAAAGATGATGTTTGGTTTGCTGAATATTTTATTCACTAAAAAAAGGGTTTAAATTGTGCCTCCATAATGAAATATTTTTATTTTAAATAGAATATTTATTTGAATCTGAAATGAAAATTTATTTCACTGAGGAATAAAGAAAGAGCTCATTTTGGTTTTACTTAAATTGCTTTTTCCCAACCCAGTTTCAGTTCCGTTCTGTAATAGTGAACCCATCCTTTACTGGTTTATGTACAAGTGATACTCGAATATTGTTAGAGAAAACTTGTGGAGGCACAGTGGTCACATTCTCATTTCAGTAGTACAGATGCAATTCAGGGAGCCTAATGTACACAGTACATTTCCACATATTTGGCATATATATAAACAAAATACAAAACAATACAAATACCAAAACACCTCAGCGACGGTCCCACTGATTGGAGTACAGAACAGTTTAGAGTCTAGTAACTGCACTGCAAAATTTCCTGCCAGGTTTCTGAATCAAATTAATTCAATACCACGTGAGATCACAGTTTTGTGAGAAGTATTACTCAGTCTGTGGAAAATGGGTTGGTCTGGTTGTTAGTGGAGGACACGCATGCACAGATGGGGCGGTTTCACACTTTGGGCAGGTTCAGCAGAGTTGTTCTGGTCTGACTGTATGGATGGAGCCATCTCCTCTTCCACCAGTAGGACCTGCAGCTTTCCACCAGGACCCACCCTAACTTGGGAGGAAGGGTGCAACGGACAGAGAACCTTTCCATGAAAAGGATAGATTCACTGTAGGACAAAATTCAGTCGATAGTATTCTATGGATACATCAAAAAATTGTGTGGGTTGATAGCTGAAAATCTCCTTTGAAAAAAGAACTAGCAAGGACAAATGTCCAAAAAACATACTTGCTCTGCTTTTTTTCACAACCAGTGCTGTGAGACTGGCAATCCGTCTCTTCAGGGAAATCTCTACTGTTCAGTCAGAAGCTTTTAATCCATGGTAAACCGTGTAAACCACGGTACAAACAGCTGTAGTCTGGTCTTTGCTAGGAAAGCTAGTGAAAACCATTATCCTGAAGCCTAAGATATTCTGCAAGCCTTTGTGCTTAAGTGTACATGACTGTGTGGATACCTACATGATGCTGACGGGAGGGAGGCAGGGATGAGTGAGTTCACAGAAGCCTTGCTTCTGCATGCAGGATTGATTGCTGATAAGAACAGAATTGACACCTGCAAAATAATCATGGTTGTTTCACTGTTATCCTGTGTGCTGTGTTTTACCAACTTGTTGTATCTCTAGATAGTCTAGAGCCTCATCACAGCCCTGTGGTGCTGCTGGAGTAGTAACAAATAGCATTGCTACTCTGAGAGGTGGACATTATGCATTTGGAGGTGTACAGTATAGAGGCTCAGAGGGAGAGTGCAGAACCCTCCTGAAGATGCTACTCCAAAGGCAAATGCACGACAATAAAGAAGAAACTTTGTTCAGTCAGTCAGCACAAATGTGGATTGGCAAAAACTCACAGTACTTGCTACCTGTGAGTAGCTTTGAAAGTCTACAGGACCATCAGATCCTTGCCTGTACATCGAGAGGTTTGCCATTTGAAAAAAAAAAAAAAAGAAACCAAAAGCAGACAACAAACCTCCTTTATAGTGGAAGTTTGCTTTTCTTGTCTGTAAAAAGGGAGACTGAGAGTACCTAGGGGGCAGGGGGAGAAGAAGCTGAGAGTGCTTTGAAAGCAAAAATGAAGAAATAGCTAGGAAAATTGCAAAGAATAAGAGCTTCACTCTTCCCTCTGCAAGATAGAAGCATGTCAGGGGAGAAAATACATGCTGAAGGATGACTACTCCAGAACAGATGACTTTACAAAGCGAGTTGCTAAGAACTCACTACCCTGCCATGCTAAAGCTCTGAGAACATTAGCCATTACAATTTCATATTTAGAACACTTAATGATGGAGGAACCTCACCCCGCTGTCTTTTTATCCCCAAGTAGGATAAATCATTGGGTTAATATTACATCCCAGACATCCTCTTCTGGCCCAGGAAGAGGGCACTAAAGTGATATCTTGCATCATAACTTCACTGCATTGTTCACCTTATGCTAAGCAGTTTTCTTCATGGTTTCCTGTAGGGCAACACAGGAAGGGCTCAGGAGGTTTGTCTGGCTTGCAGGTAGCTTTGTCCAATCTAGCTTGGAAATTTGAAAAGAAGTTTAGCATAAAGAAATCAGATGAAATGCGTTCTATGATGGGATGTCATCTTATGACAGACATATTAGCCTCGTGGGAGTTTCTTAGCTGGGTCTTGCAGCATGCTGTGCCAGCCCTGACAGTGCTGCTGGAGGTAAGCCACCCCCGTGCAGCAATGAGGCAGGCAGCAGAGGAAGTGAAATCTCCCCACCCCGTGCTGGGAAGTTGCTCCCCTAGTTGTGGAGTTGTTGACTTCTCCTTGTAATGCAATTATCAGAGAGCAAATAAAGTTAGCAGTGATTGGTAGTAAGAAAAGTCATTCAGATCCAGATACTTGAGGAAATTTGGGAATGTTTCTGCTTTACTCTACCCCTTATTATTCCATCAGGCAATTCTTTACTGTTTACAGCTTCATTCTCAACAACTGAGAAGTGGTATGTTTTGTTTTGCAGGCTACAGATTTGACATCACCAAACAGTAGGGAAGCTGAATGGTGGTCTACATGTGATACACGGCAAATACCATTGTTTCCTTTCAAACCAAAAATGTCAAATGCAAAAGGTCAGCTCAACCCTAACAAACTCAATAGTTTTATGGCCTACATATGCATATAGGATGCACTGCATATATTCCTCAGATCTTAGCAGCTTAACTGAGAAGTGAAAAGTGAGGAAAGACAGAGCAGTGGCCCCTGGGGTGCCGTGATACCATTCCAGTGGCCTCTTGAAAGGATGATGTTTCAGCTCACCCCAGGGACAGCTATAACTTGTTACACTTCTTTAGACTGTGTATATCTAGTTTTCCTGCACAGGTACAATTTCTTTCTTCAGCACTAAAAGTTTTCAAGGGGGAGGTCACAACTGCTGCTGCAGCAGTCATAGACTTTAAAATGTCAGAGAGCTCAAATGCTCTGTGGAATGCAATCAAATTTCTGTGGACCAGGTGCATAACTGAATAACGAAGATATTGTAGTAATTAAGAGAATCTTGTGATTATAATCACAAGATGCTAGCAGATAAGAGATGAGTGTGTGCTTGGATGTGATGTCAAACGAAGAACACCTGCTTACTGGCCGTGGAAAGTCTTATACCCCTGGATGAAGCCTCTGCGTGTTCACAGATTAAAGTTAAAAAAGAGAAGAGGGGAAAAAGTGAGACGAGTGGGAGCTTTGATGCAAGATGGAAAAGAGAGGAACTGTGTATAGAAAGAGAGACATGGCCATTTTCAAATAAATTTGCCTCTGGAAGGAAGAAAGTGTAGCAGGTGGCTAGTGTTATTCTTTAATATCTTTACCCTGGTGAAAAGTTCAGTGGGTCTTCCAAATGTTTGAGCTGGTAAGACAATAAATCACTGTGATATGCAAAGAGTTTCACAGGGCTGTCAAAGGAGGAGCAGCAAGCCTGGCCAATATTTACAGGGAAGTTTCTTAGAAGGGACTTGTAGAATGGAGAACGCATGCAAGCGTGTACATGTACATGTGTACGTGTGTGTGTGTGTGTAAGAAGACTGGGACAGGCTGTTATCCTGAGTCTTGACTCTAGCCATGGGCAACGCTGCAGGCTGAGAGCTGTCTGTGTAGATGGTGAGAGTAGCACTGTCTCCCCTACTTCAGTGGGATTTGGCACCTTGTTATCCACTCTGTAGAGGATAATAGAAACACAATATCCCAGAAATAGCAGGTTTACCAGGTGACTTGCCAGGGGAGGGGGCATTCAACTACCCTGTAGTACTCTTGCCTTCAGACTGCTGAGTGTTACAGTTTAAGAAGAGCTCCTCTTTTACCTCTGTGCAGGATCTGTGCACTTATGCAGGCTGTGTGTTCAGAATCAAGATGCAATACAGAGTGCACTAAACAGTTTTCCGAGGCTCGGTAATAATGCTGAAAGCTGATTTTTTCCCCTTCTGGTGGTATCACTGATTCCACTTCCTTCCTATATTTCTTCATCCGTTGCTTTCCCTCATCACAGAGGTTGCACCTCGGTGTGTCTGGCAAATCAAACTTAAAGGCTTTTTTCAAGCATTAATGAGGTGAGCTGCTTTTCCCTCTATGAACGCTTGGTGTGTTTCTATATAAGAATCTTGAACAACTTCAGCACTTTTACTAAGCTGTACAGTGTTATTGATTTCTCCAGCTTCTGCTGTGAGGGGTTTGTGGTAAAAAGCAGTGACTCAGCTGGTGTGCTCAGTGAAGCTGTTTTACATGCTTAGACTGTGCTGCTGTTGCTGCTGAGTGGTTAAAAAAAATCAAAGGCAAGCCTTTTAATTTGTTTGAAGTAAAGTGCAGGCAGCAGCAAGGTTTTCTGGCAACTTTGCAGAGATTACTGCAAAAACTCTTAATGGCAGGCCTGATGCTAGGGGATAACCCTTTGTGCTTCTGCAGCAAGAAAAGGGAAGACAGAGATCAGGGGTCCAACTTCCCTCTTGATCAGAACATGGTACACGGAAAGTAAGAACAATCCTACCCTGCCAGTTGGGGTGTTTGGAAGGGGAGATGCCTGGAAATGCTGTCCCCTCTGCTGAAACAGTGCAACGAATAGAGGGGCAGGCTTGTGCTGGTGATCTCAGCTCTCTACCTGCATCTCTTTACTGCCTGCCTGGCTATGACAGTGATTTACTGAGGCTGACCACTATTCTTAATGCCATCCCACAGAAAACCTGCAGATGTTAAATGCTTTCCATCACAAGCCAGAACAAAGCTCAGACCTCTCTGAAGTTCTCACAGAGAGGAAATTCAGTAAGTGTGCAACCTGAGGAAGGGAAGGGAAAAAATACGGCTGTCCTGGGAGGAGAAGTGGGGATTGTTTATTCTTTTCTGACAGATAAATAAGCTGTTCCTGCCTGTGATCCTGCTTATCTGTAGAGCAGGACTCCTACAAGCTTTCAGATCACCACAGATTCATAGAAGTGTAGGTCAGAGGGCACCATTTGGAGGTCTCTAGTTCAACCTCCCACTAAAAGCATGTTTATCACCAACACTGCATGAAGTCATTCATGGCTTTGTCTAGCATTTTTACATACTGAAAACCTGCAAGGATGGAGATTCTACAACCTTGCTGGACAACGTGTTTTGGTGCTGCACTATCACCTCAGTAAAGACATCTTTTCTGATGTCCGTACTGAACGTCCCAAGCCAGAGTTTGAAGGTATTGCCCCTTGTCATATAGTCCACCACTACCAAAAATTTTACTCTATCATCTTTGCAACTGTCTTCTGGGTAGTTGTAGGCTGCTATTAGATTCCCACTAGCCTCCTCTTCATCAGACTAAACAAGCCCAACCTTTCATTACAAGATGCATCCTCCAGACTTCTGACTCTCCTGATAAACTTCCACTGGATTGCCTCCAGTTTCTCTATGAACAAACAACCTGGAAATCCTGAGATCCCCACCAGCAGAGTAAGACCAGGACTTCTGAGTGTCTCTGGATATGGAGCTGAAGCACTCAGGGTAGTCAGGCTTCCCACCGCAACACTAAGAGACTGTGCCATGAGACCACAGCTCTCATCTCCAAATGTCTACCTGGGATTCAGGGGTCTGTAGCAGGCAGCCAGGTGTACCAACAAGCTCTTAGGCAGTTGCACATAGGAGACAACCTGGGTACATTGAAACAGAACTATTTTTGTCACCAAGCTTTTATGTTTTGACACCTTAATGTTCTTCTATCCCAGTAAAACTTCTGAAATCATACGGGTTACTTCAGGGGAAGCGTGCTGGCTGGAGAAAAGACTACTTTTGAAGAGCTTAACCCATGCATGATCTCTGAATTGCTCAATAGCACTGCCTTGCAAAGCAGAAATGGAAAAAAACAGAGAACAGACTGCCCTGAATTCAAAAAGCCTGACAACAAGCCCAGTTGTTGAAAGAGTGCAACATCAAAAGCTCGCAGTGGGATCTATGAAGCAAGGAGACCTAGGATCTTGGGAAAGGAGTACAGACATACCGACTCATTGTCCACAGCAATCTCTTCAGGTATTGCAAGGTCCATTATATGTTGGTGAGACCTCGAACTGTCAAATGTATCTAACAGTTTTGTAATGGCAAGAAAACTCTCTCACCCTTCTTAGTCCTAAGAGAGCTGCTGTGGGGAAACTGCAGAGCTGCTCTCTTTCAAGATCTGTACTCTCCCTGGATTTATTCATTTAATGACCTTGGCAGAGGTACAGAAGAATCCCTTTACCATAGCAATGGATTGTTTTTAATTTCTTTCAATATTAGGCACAAACATATTTTCTCTCATGAGATACACAAAAAATTCCAATTTTTCCTCCCTCTTCAATAAAAGGATTTTCAAGTGCAGAGAAATAACACATACTCCAGCTGTTTGGCTTCTGCTGCCCTCCTACAGCAACCCAAGATAGTAGATAAAAAGCTGCTGTTTTGAATCCTCTTTTCTGAGTCCAGTATTCAAATTGCAACTGAAGTTACTATCTAGATTGGCAATTTTAGCTCTCTGGTAATTGAAACCAATTCTTCTTAGCTAGACATGTAAAGATGCAGTATGTTTTCTTTCATCTGAGAATATGCAGAAATGGTATTGAGACACAAATGATGGAAATTTGGAGGATTCCCAACTTAAACAGAGGATTTGCTATGCTGGATCAAACAGGTTTCCTATCCCACCCCTCTGCCTTCCAATCAGGGCTGCTGCATTTGGTAATGACTGTGATTCATGTGTCTGAGGGAAATTACCAAACCTACCCATGTTGCTCCATGCCAACAGTGCAATACTTTAGGTGGAGAGAAGGTGATTTCCTCTGACCTTGGAAAAGAACAGTTTAAGCAATGCAGTTGCCATTATGCAGACCAACAGGTGCTGTAGTACAGTTTAATATCTTCCTTAATGACATAGACAGTGGGATC
>VZTV01090099.1:0-11514 GCA_013400875.1 Anhinga rufa | reverse complement strand
TTTTTTTATAACTCAAGAGAAATATTTTGTATGATAATTACCATTCCTACCTAATATGTATTCAGAAGGAAAATTATAGTCTTGCTGACTCATTTTTTTTTGGGAATAATGTTTTTGATGCCAAGCAGAACATTTTTTTTTCCCATAAAGAGTGATATAGAACAGCTTTTAAATGTGAAATATGTAATTTCTTCACAATCCCAGGTTTTATCATTGCAGGTTGTGTGGACACCAGTTGACCTTTTGTTTTGAAGAAAGAACATCACTGTTCTACATACTATCCAATACTTGTTAAATAACCTTAAATGTGGCACTCAGAGTAATTTGTCCTAATATTGGCTTTTTCAAAACACATGATGCAGACCAATTAGTGACTTGGGAAACACAGCTGAAGGCATTTCACTGGTTTAATTGCCACCTATCTGAATTATCAGACCTTCATGCACATATTTGCTGCAGGGAGCTGAGTGTGTTCTTGGGTAAGGGTTGAGATCTAAGTGACGATTCTGGGTAACCCGTGTGCTTTTGTTCTTGTGATATGTTATTCCAAAGGCTTTCAACTTTCTTCATCATTCTATCAGCTTCCACCCACCTGTCCCTTTCCTTTTCGTGGTTTATTGGTTGCTAATATGTGGAACTTGATGCTATTCCCAATTAACATTACACTTCTCCAACCTGAACAATTTTCTACCTTTACTTAGCTGTGAGGTGAGGCACAAGTTACACCTCTCAGGGTATTGTCAACCCAATGATTTGCTGACCAGTTCTAAATCTCAGCTCGTATGAGGAGTGTTTCCAAACCTGCACACAAGGAAGTACAACTTTCCATTGTGGGATGCTGTAAACAGGGTCTCACATAGACAGTGGGATTCCCAGCTTTATGCCTACTACAGAAAATACAGGGCAAAGGTAGAGGAGGAGAGAGGCTAAGCAGAAGGAAGGCTACTGAAGTCATGAACCAGAATGAGCACCACGACTAAGTTGTACTGTGATTTCCTACAGACTGTATCTGCTCTCAGATCATTGCAGCTATTTCCTTATGGGAGGTGGGGAGTAGAATTTATTCCAGTAGTTCCAGAATTAGATTTCTCAAAGGGAGAAAGGAGTGGGGAGAAACACAAACCACTGTGGTTATATTGGATGCTGATTTAATTTACATTTGTGGTGATTGGATTGCAGTAATTTCCCTGGGGAGCAGCTCCTGAGATAATAATTTCAAAAGAGAACCTTAGCAATGGTGAGCTGAGAACTTCCTGAAACAGGAGGGCCTACAGAAGATAATGTCTTTTTAAAGGCATGTGGGTTCAGCCAAATTTAATAGGAATTCAAAGAAAAAGAGAGCATGGGGAGACTGTCTTGCAGGCAAAGCTAGTTCATTTGTGGGAAAACTCTGTGATCGTAAACTTGTTTGCTATAAAATGATCTTCCAGGGAATTACATTCTATATTCTTTAAAAAGATCTGTAGGAAATTTTGGGGAGAGATTAATGAAGAGCCTGGTATATTTGCTTTTCAGTGATCCTTGTCAAGTATTAAAAAATCTAGGCACCCATAAAGTCCTTAAAGCACAAGAGTGGACAGGGTTTGGCCAGGAATCACATGATATGCCTAGGAAGAAAACATCAAGTCCAAATTCTGGTTTTGATTTCTGTCCTGCTTTTGTGCCAATGTTGTCACCTGTTACCCTACAGAGAAGGAGTTTCAGTCCTCCTCTGTAGCTGGAAGGCTTCAATCCAGTCCCCCATGGCCCATCTCAGCAGTTATCAGACATTTTTATGAGTAACAAAAGAGGGAAAGGCTGCAAGTAATAAAGGCTCTAATTAATGCTAGGTCAAACAAAGAATGAAGCCAAAAAAACCAAGGAAATCTTTTAGTCTCTGTCTCAGAGCAGGGTATGTTAGAGTATGTTTGGGACAGATTTGTGGTATATTTGAGCTGCCTTTTCTTTTTCCAGTTGGACAACACAACAGAGCTGCAAAATCCGCCTAATCTGAAGGACCAGTGTCGTAGTGCTTCTGGCTCTGTTACAAAATCACCTTTGGTGTCTCTATTAATTAGTCAGCAGGGCTGTCATGCTGCCTTAGCTACGATCCATTTGTTAAACTCACTTTCTTGCTAAAAATAGTGTCCTTTTGTTAGCCCTGGCTTTGATAGGACAACTTTTACTTGATTTGCAATGCTGTGTGAATAGACAGAAATGAGCTACTGTGACAATACTGGATGGGTTGGTATAAAGTCAAGCCAGAGATACTTGTAGCAAGGAAAGTAGGGGAATTGCTTTGTGCTACACAAGAGAAAACCCTCAGGGAGACCTTACTTCATCTCTTCCTAGCTGCTCGCTTCTTTTACAGCCATTGCAGAAGGATTGCTACAAACCCACATTAACACTTGAGGTGCCCTTAAAATCAAAATATATCTCTAATTCACCCTGTACAAAGGGGAAAACATTTCCATCACATTTAGTAAGCGCTAGCTCATTCCCTGTTTCTTGGAGTCTGTCCCATACGGACTGCTGTGGATCAATCTTCATGATGGCTGATTACCTCATCACCCCGGCTGCCCAGGTGTCCGGTATTGGCAGCTGAGCAGATCAATGAGAGACACATCACATCAAGATAGATGAGGTGGCAGACATCTGCTGTGTATACACTTTATACAAGTCATGGAGCCATGTTTCATACTCTCCTTAGAACTGCTCTCAGTTCTTGATCAATTCCTTCACTCCCTTTAGTTAGTATTCTTACAAATATGAGAGCAGAAAAGACAAGAAAATTTGGTTTTATTTTGTTTATCTGTAGACCCAGACATAATGACCTCCTGATCCCAGCAACCTTTTGCATAACACTTCCACTGGTAGAGTCATCCCTACGTGCTAATACAATCGCTCACTGTTTTCCTCTTTGAATCTCTTTTTCAGCCTCTGTCTTCACCTTTCTCTCCATATTGAAAATTTGATCTTCAGTTTCAACAGCTCGCCTACTAGCCCTCAACTCCTGGTGGCATATGACAAAGACAAGTGCTGCCAAGGGGCCTGCTGTTTTCTTGCTTTTCTCCCATATTACACTACTAAACTATGGCGATTTTTTTTTAAGATTTGCACACCTAGCAGAAGCCAAGAGAGCAGCAAAGCAAGGTATACTTCCTTTGAATATGGACTGTATGTCGATTCCTGAACTTTTTTGCTTTATTTAATTAGGAGATAAAAAAAATATAAAAATTTCTGGTCAATCAAAACTATAAGGTACCCAAAAAACTAGTTTTATTTCAGTGATGGCTATTGTAAAATGACTCATGATGCTCACTTAAAATTTAAAATGTCTAAAGAAATCCCTTCTATTTGCTTTCTTCCAGATCTTTTTTAGAACAAAGAATTTGTCAAAACCAATGTGAATCTATGAAATATTTCTGTGCTGTTGAAGCCATTCTTTTCAAAACCATACCCAAACCAAAGCAAATAAAAATCTTCAGGTATAAAATTTCCCATAACACTGTGTGACACCAGCCACTGTTGTGTGAGACCTCATGGGTTCATAGGGTCACAGTACAGAAAGGTGAGCATCCAGGAGGGACTGTCAGATCAGCCGTCATCCAGAACTGGGCTTTCTTCAGATCTTTGCTGCTTGTAAGCCCTAAAAACCCAAGCTGATTTTTCCTTTATGAAAATAAGGAAGAATTAGTGTAGAAATGCTAGAAATATTGGAAGAGGACTATTTGACTAGTGAAGGTGATTTCAAGGCTTTAAAGGTTTCAGAAGTACATTTGAACCCTTTGGTAACTCAGTTAACACAAGGACAAATGCCGTCCTCCGTCCCAGCCTGGACTGTGGCAGCGTGTCACAGCAGAGACAGCGTGGCAAGCCAGCAGCCTTCCTCAAACACAGCGCGATTGTACCGGATGGGGATCAGGTCATCATGGCTCTTTTGCTTCTGTGATTCAGAGCCTGAGTCATGCTGGCTTTTTGGATCAATTGATTTTGAGCACAGACTGCACTGGTACAGAGTGAGAAGAGGACTGGGCTTTACAGCATTATTCTCTGATCATTCGGCCCAGGATCTGGCCAAAGCATAGCATACAGACCAGAGCTGTGTGCAGTCCCCAAACCTGTAAGAAAAGTGACTAGTTTGGTTCCCATTTAAGTCAGATTCTTTGTTAAGCGCTGCCATTTTACACTGTTTTACTGTTACAAAGGCAAAGGCAAAGTCAAGCTTAGGTGGGCAATTTGGTAGCTCTCTTGAAGGAACCTTCTGACAGCAAAGCAGATATGACTTCATCACCTTGCCCTGGATAGTGGGATCTCCAGCACAACCAAGATGTCCAAGAACACTAAATGTAGGACCAGACTTTGAACAGATTTATCCTCTAGACCAGCTTTCTGGAGGATCAGACAAATGCAAAGAAGGCCATGAACTAATTTAAGTGTTGCAGCAGCTGCAACTCAAGTTACAAGAGATCTGACTCATCGCTTTGTTTTGGCTTGCAGGATCCATGAGCAAATCAATTTGGAGAGATCACAGTAATGACATTTTCTATGTTACTTTTTTCATGACTAGGGAAGCTGCTGACACTTAGATATGAGAAAAGACAGGCAAGAAAAAAGGAAAGGAAAGAGTTATCATTAAAAAGTGGTAAATGCACTGCTCTATTTTAGTGTAGATTTCTCAGGATTCTTTCCACCTGTCCCCATGCATGTATGATGTCTTTGAAAGAGTGCTGTCAATTACACCTTGCAGTTCTAATGAATTTTTAGTAGGAGTACCATAACATTGTCTTTATTAATCTGTTTTAAAACATATTTGGCATTAGGAGTTTCCTGGCCTCAGCATACATAGCATGGAAATCATATATCTAATTTAAAGGAGTTATTTAATCAAAGCTTTATTTGTCTTATTTGTCTAGGTGTACCTAGATGGTGTGATCCATCTAGGTTGTTGGATAGCAATGCTTAACAACTTAAAAAACATGGAAAAAACCCACATGCAATCAATGTCTCTTTGCCATCCTGCTGTCTTTTATGCTCTTGCTGTCACTTAAAAATCTTAAGAGGGAGGTGTGACCCTTACTAATACATTCCCATACGTGTCTAACACTTCGCTTAACAGCCTCAGACTTCCTCCTGCACAGCCATCCCTGGAAGTGTGGATTTATTCTCTTATGAAATCTTAGAAAAAGGTGCAAACTGAAGTGTAAATAACATTCGTCTCACCAAATCAATTGGAATGTGACTGCTGCTTTTAAGGTGGATCAGAGCTAAAGGGAAAGTTAAAAATTTCTAACTAATGCTAAGGCTGGGTAAGGGAACGTTAAAGTACAAAGGCCCCATGTTAGCAGAAACTGATTTGTCTCAGCTTTTTCTGCCATGTGGTGGATATTATTTGAAGAAAGTTAAGACTTGGCTATGCACACGAATATTTCATATTACAGATGCAAAGTGTGTTACTTTTATGACCCTGTTGCTTTTTATTACTAATCAATTGTCATACATACAAAAGGAAAGCCATTTGGTGAGAGATGAGCCAGAAACATAAACAGTAAAATGAGAAACCAATGCTGACAGCTCAGAGATAATTTCCTGACATGGAGGAGAATGAAGCAATGGTATCTCTTTTGCCACAGTGTCCTTGAATTTATTTTCAGATGGTTTCAGACCATCTCTCTAGCTGTCAACACATCAAGCCTGTTCCAGAGCCCATTGATGTCAATATGAGCCTTTCCATTCACTCTGCTCAGCTTTGATCATATCCTTGAAAAGTTCAAACCTCATAAGTGCATTTTGGGGCTTTTTATCTATGGGGCTGGATCACTTCTATTTCCATGTTTATTAGTGCTGTACCATGGAGATCTAGCTAGCTGTGAAACATATATCTTATTATAGGGAGGATAAATACCAAAACATTTGGTATCAGTTGAAGCTTAGGCTCAGCCCACCCGAAGTTGCTTGAGTTTTTGTCATAATTTATGATATAGTATTAAATATCTTCCTGTAATTTGCCATTCTAGAATGATGTGCCACCGAGTAAAAATGAACTCAGTGTAAAATCTGTTAATTGGCAATTTCCAATAGGAAATCTGAAACCTCTGCGACCCTGTCTGAATTATCTACTGTACAGAGACGCATCCCACATTACAGATAGTTTCAACAGAATGGGAAATAGGCCAGTATTTATAGAAACCAAACCTTCCTACATGGTACTGAAAAATCTCTCTTTTCTGCTGCATGAAGATGTTTTTCCATTTCATTTTTGAAAATGGAATTTCCAAGTTGTTGAATACCAGAGACCTAAGCAATTACAAGGAAATCCAGGAAAAGTTAAGAAGTCAAAAGCAATTTCAGATAAAATCTAGAGCATGATGTTTGGATATCAAACATTTCTAAAAATTAGACCTCAAATAGTTCTCAAAATGAAAAAAAGAAAACCCTCTATTGCAAATCAGGTTATCCTCACAACAAGATACATTCCATAATTTTATTACTGAGCTGTGTGACATATTTTTGCTGGAATGTCTGCCCTCCTGCCCTTTATTTTACACATACAGACAACTGAACCACGTGCCGACACTGTTTTAGTCTTCTAACACTTTTTGCTGACTACCCTAGCCTGAAGTAATACCTTATCCTGTTAATGAGGCTGATAATTTAAATCATTGCCAGCAACTTACAGTTTTAAATCAGTGAATTATTCCACTGTGGACAATAGAGCTCTTTTCATAAAAATCCAAATCCCTTCATTCACTGCTTAATGAGGATAATTTGGACAAAGGTCCCAACATACATATATACATATAGAAATTATTTGCATTCTTTTGCTCTAGTAAATGAATATTTCAGGTTCAAAGAACTGGTTAAGGAGTTGGTTTAGAAAGATACCATATACTTGTTGGTTTTGGCCTTTCTGACAGGCATCTTTTCAAGCACTTTCAAGCACATGCTAAAATATGTTGACTGTGGACAGCATAAGGGTACTATTTAAAGTCATAACAGACTAGCATGCAGAGGTCGTACTAAGCTTAGAAAAAGTAGTCAAAAATCTCTACATGGACTTAAGTCAAGGTTCAGTTAGAACTGGTCAACTGGAGGTGAGAAGAGAGGAAAGAGACCAAGGTGTGTTGACCGATTGATCTGATTGTTTGGAGAATGACAGAGCTGCAGAATGGAGCTGTAAAAATTAAAGGATAAATTATGTGGTTTTAATAACGTTCAGGATACATAAGTGCAATTGTAGAATATGTAGAAAATTTTGAAAAAAATAACTTGGAATACATATCGTTCTGGTCATCTGAAGAAAGATAAATGTAATGAAAACAGATGCAGAGAAAACCTCATGGGATGATGAAATGAATCGCGTATCTCTCTTCCGAAATGGGAGCTTGGTTTATGAAACTAGCCAGCAGAAAGGTGAGTGAACAGATGTGGATAAATGCATCGAGCGCTGAGGGATAGTTATCAATAAGGAGGAAGAGACAGTTAAAGAGTAACTATTTATCAAATAGTAATGAGTAAATTTAGACAGGAAATTAGAAGGTTTCTAATAATCAGAAGAATGAAGTTTAGGGTTAGCAGAGTATGAGCTATTTTGAGATGTAGTTCTTGAAGCTGGAAGAAGAAATTCTATTGTTAAAAGGATCTAAAAAAGTTGTGATTGTTGTTTGCATGCTGTTTGTTTTGTACTGGTCCCATCTTTCAGGGTTTCCATTGGTTGCCTACCTTGTCACTGCTCCCCCACTTACATCCTTGGAACACTTTACCCCCACACAGACTCTTCTGACCCGCTGTAAGAGCTTACAGAAACATGATGAAAGGACAAAACTTCCCAGTCCTCTGAAAACTTCAAAACTTCATACACTGATGGTTATTTTGTATCCAGTTCATACAATATAACTGTCAAATTTGGGGCTGGAAGAGAATTTTTCCTTCTGCTCAGATCGGAAGACTTTTGATTTTGCTCATTTTTGGCTGCCTTCTGTGGTATGGGCACAGTAGCCTGCTTAGATTTAGCTGGGGCTTTTATTGAATTTTTCCCTGCTATCTCAGGAAAGGGGCTTATTGGCTTCTTGGCAATAATTCTAGCTTTGGAGCTTTTATTGTAGTTTTTAAGTTTGTTAAGGAAGTTAGGAAATTTTTATGACTTCTGTCAAGTGAAATAGATGTTGTAAAGTGTTCTACAACTAAACATCTATAGATGTAGTAGCCAAGGGTAGAAACAAGGCTCTAGATTTTGTCTGCTTATATAAATTCAGTTGGAGCATTTTAGAAAAATAAAACAACCCGATCACCTAATATCCTCCTCATTCACTATTCTTTTTATTCATAGAGCTTTTAGGGGGCCTGTTTTCAGTTTTCTTTGTTCACTTTGTATAATTTTTTTCTGATACAAAGATATCATATATGGCTCCAGTTTAATTTTCAATACATGTCTGACAAACTGGTTTGGAGATATACTACATTTAGTGATAAAGAAAATTAGCCAGTGGTAAGAATTTTTCAGTTTTGTTGTGTTTCTTGTGAAAAAAACTTGGCTTTGTTTCTTATTCTTTGTGACACTTGTGATGCTTGGTAATGATGGAGTGAAATTTCTTGTTGCAAAGGATTTTTTACTGATATGTACCAGAAATTTAAAAGCAGGAAGAAGGAAATTATGTGAAAGTGTAAAGATTCAGTGACTAACAGTTATCTCAATATTTCCTGTCCATAGGATGTGAAATCTTCTATCAGTTATGAGGGTGGTAACCCAGTGGCTGGGCCAGGTCACTGCCAGGTGTGAGACTTGAGATTTGGGCTGAAACAGCAAGCCTCAGGGCACCAGAGGTCTCAAGGCAGGGGATTCACACATTTGTGCTGACTAGAAAGCTGTCTATAAAACTTGTGAACAGAGTTGCTGCAACAATAACATTTTTCTTTTGGTGAATACCAAGCTTTTTAACCTATCATATATAAGGTGGGATTTTTATCTCTTAACTGTATGAGCTGAAGGACAAGGAAGTAAAGTGTCTTTAATGGAAAAGATTACATGTCCTTCTAGTATGCAGGGCACATGCACAAATTGTGGCTACCAGGAATCCCAAAACACAGTCTCTTCCTTTAATGTTGCTTCCCATTAGATTTTTATGGGAAAGTAGCTGGAGAGTTTGGCACTGATGTTGAGCAAAATAAATGAATTTCCAATTCAAAGCCAATGAATGTGAAAGGCCCTGCAGCAAATCCTACAGAGTACCCTTAAATTTTCTTTTTTGAAAACATACTATATTCTTTGGTATGTGCTATCTCACAGTAGAGATGCAGTAAAAAATGGAAAGCACTTTTCAAACACATGTATTGCATTAAGGTAGTGCAGCCAAAAGGTAACAAGGCTATGAATTACCAAGACGAGGTCATCATCCGAGCAATTTGAACATATTAGAAAGCACTACTCTGAGATGTTTCTCTTCAAAGCTTTGTACAAAAAGGAGTCCAACAGATCTCTAAAGCTGAGCTGAGCAACAATGCTGTGAACTGGTTCTCTCTCTTCATAAAGACTGCCTCTAGCCTGTCTGCATTTAGCTGCCAACTCTTCCTCATCCAAGTCCTCAGGCTATATTTGTGGTTATATCGTGTTGGATATGTCAATGCTATCTGACTAGTCCACCTAGATATTATACATAGGTGACTAAAGGAAAGACAATGGATCCTTTCTTCTTCCTTAGTCCCACAAATCAGTAGTAAAGTGTGGGAAGCTGCATGCTTGGATGCATGCTCTGAGGAAGAAAGAACATTTTTTCTCTCTTACGTGAGACAGCAACATATCACGCTCAGCAGGGCTGAATGCTGCAGAGGTCCAGGAGAATGACAGTAGCTATCCATTGCTTAAGCCATGAAAAGAAAAGATCATTCTTCATTATGGCAAAAGAGTTTGTTTTTTTTTAAATTGCATATTCTGGTCTAAATCCAGATAGTGCCTAGCCCAGAAGGTTGCCTTCAGTTAGATATATTTGTCAAGACTTTCTGCAGGTTTCCTTCAGGAAGGAGGGTTTGGATATTGAGGTAGGGTTTGGCTAGGACTGCTGCATCTAGGCCAGGCTTTCAGATCCAGCCAGGTCAGACCGTATTTAGAAGCTGAAAGGAAGAATCCTCCTGCCAATGGTGCCAGCCTGTCTTGATCCAGCACCCAATATTTGTCTTTTTTTTACAAGCGAGAGAGACTTTCACAAGTTTAATATTAAGACTCCGCTAAAATAACTGAAATTTCTTGCTGAGTAAATGTGCTAAATTTTTGAATGCAGGAATTAATCTTTTCCTAATTGATTTATTCATTTGGTTGGCCATTTTTTCCCTTTGATTTTGAAATTTCCATTTTGGAAAGATTTTTCAGTCACTTTTAATAGCAATATAATTTTAATGACATTTATTTCAGCAGTTATATTTATTTCTGTTTCAGAATAACTGGTTTTCTTCAAAAACAAACTTTCAGTATATGATGCATACTTAAAAAATGAGATATACATATAAAGTTTCTTGAAAAATTATTGATCATTCAGAAAAATAATTGATCTTTTAATGTTTTGGGAACTTTCATGGTGTTGGTTTCCAGGGTTTTATTTTTTTAACAGCCTTAAATAAATTGTCTTTTTAACCTTCAGCTAGGTCTTATTCACTTTAGCGGTTGCTAGCAGGGAAACTGAAAGAATATAATGTTACTTGAGATAATGCAAGCTAAAAGATCTTATTTCTTAACAGATCAGTTGGTTAAGAGCAGTGTATCACCCCATTAATATCACAGGAAGGTGTCTCTCTAAGACACTTTGGAGCCNAGCCCAGAAGAGAAAGGTAATGCCACATAGGAACAAAAACAATTAAAAAAAGTAAAAAAAAAAACAAAAACAAACAAACAAAAAAACAACAACAAAAAAAACCCCAAGAAGGTAATACTAACAGTAATGATCCAAATAACAACTTGGTGTCATAGACACCTTGAGCTTTGGTTGCTGGAGCCCTGGAGCCTGTCAGGTTTTCACTTTTTTCCTGAGCCATGACAGTTGAAGAAAACCTAGTTTTGCATTGTTTATGTGCGCTGCGGTCACATTTTCATTTTGCCATAGAGATATTCGTTGAGGGAAATTCAGACATTATCCATTCAGTCCTCAATTCCTGTGGTAAAACTATAAAATCTCAACAGGGGGATACATTTCCTCAGACCTGGCATGAGACTACAAACTCATGTCAGGAAGCCCTCTAAATAGCTAAGAAAATAGATTCCCACCCCTATCCCCTGGATGGCATGTGAACAGCAAAAAATGACAAGCAGACGATGTAACATTTCTGTGTCTCTCCCTTGCTGCACTCAGCAACTACCTTAACACTGAGTTTTCAAAGAAGAGAAGATGCCTTTTTATGGAGATATCATAGGAGTGCAAGGAAGACAAGAGAGTTGTGTCTCTTCAATACAGACTTCGACTGTCCACCTCAAGAATAATCAGGCTGTTTACTCAGGCTTACCTTTTTTTTCTTCCTAGCTGGAGATATTAATTTCTTGTATTAATCTGT
>VZTV01090091.1:0-14404 GCA_013400875.1 Anhinga rufa | reverse complement strand
CCCGCCTCCTTTGATCTGACGGGCTTTGAAATCCCCTTAGAAATTAGAGCCTAATTAGCCCCAACGCGAGGGTGGCGGCAAGGCGTGACGAAGGCGCGGCCGAGGCTTTGCGAAGGCAGCGCAGGGGACCGCGCAGCCGCTCCGAAGCGAGCTGTGTGCACGAACCCCGCGCCAGAGACAATCGATCCGGTTCAAGCCGGGCGCGCCTAACGCTGCCAGGGATTGCCAGGGCCAGGCTGCTTATTTATGGAGGGTCTATGGTGTGGGAGGGTGAAAACACAACCCCTAACCTCTTCCGGCCTCCCAAGACAAAAGCAAAACAATCCCCAACGTCCGTCCCCAAGGAAACCTTGATCAAAGAAAGGTGTTCAGCGGTGTCGGGTGCAGGGGTGTGTTCGTGCGCATTTCACGGTATTTTGCGCTAGGTAGCCCGCGTTATCAGGGCGTGCGGCCAGGCTGACTCCGCCGTGCGCCGCCGGTGACCGGGACGGCTCTCCCAAGGGTGGAAGAGCCCCCGCTGCCCTCACCGGGGCCGGCTTCTCCTCCTCTGATGGGCAGGGGGAAGGAGTTTCAAAGCAAGTGCTTTGAGATTGCCTGCACCGAAATGAGCTTTACGAAGCAGGCTCTTACTGGAAAGATGTTTGAACTCTAGCTGAAGGGGATTTAGGGGGAATGGAGAGACGGTTCCAACAGTTACTACTGGGAATGCAATATCGGGTCCCCTACAATGCTTACTTAGGCTAATGGAGGTCCTGTCATTCAGCTCCCATTGCGCTGGGATACAGGGTAAACACTCCCCGGTGACCCTCTCCGTGCAGGTCCCCTCTTCAGGACATCATTAAAAGCATACATGCACTTGCCTGACATCAATTGTCAGGCTGTCTCTCAGGGTTCAGAGATCCCGACAGAAAGCAGGAGAACAAGCCCAGCGGAGACCCGGCTCTGCGGCTGCGGGCTTTAAAGAGGCTGAAAATCGTTTGGTTGCGGGTGTGTAAGAAGAGACAAAAGTGCTCAGCAGGTAAGAGCGGAGGGTTTTGCCAAGAAGGAACTGTCCTTGATCGCTGTGACAGGATTGACTCGCTGGGGACTCCTCTCTCGGGAGCATCCACGCGTCCCCGAGGGGGCTGCCTGTCTCCTCTCATCAGCATCACGGCGAGAAATTTTACAGCCGCTCTTTCTAGTCCTGCTAATCCTGTTATCCGGGGGGTTATAAATATTAACGCCGCCGGGGCTGGGGATGGGGGACCAGATTAAGCCCTCTCTGAAGTAAGATGTCAGCCAGCCTCTTCCCAGCCCACCAGCGCCCAGGGCTGCTGGATGAGCTGCACGGCAGAGCCCCGCAGGTGCCCTGCCCGGAAGGGGTGCTGGGCGCCTCCGTGCTGGATTTCGTGGCCGACCTCTCCCTGGGAGCCCCCCCGGCTCCCCCCCGGGCCGGGCCCGGCCGGGGGCTCTGCGAGGTCACCTCCGGGCCTCCCTTCGGGGACAGAGCGCTGTCGCTTCGCGAGGGGATGGCCCGGGGACTGCCCCTGGCCGCCTTCGGAGATGGAGATCCCGAAGACGACGACGAGGAGGAGGAAGAGGAGAGGATGCGGAGCGCTTCCCTCCTGGACAGACCCAGGAGAAAGCGAGTTATCACCTACGCCCAGCGCCAGGCTGCCAACATACGGGAGAGGAAGAGGATGTTCAACCTCAACGAGGCGTTTGATCAGCTGAGGAAGAAGGTGCCCACCTTCGCCTACGAGAAGAGGCTCTCCCGGATAGAGACATTGCGCCTGGCCATAGTCTACATCTCCTTCATGACTGAGCTCCTGGACGGCTGCAGCAGGCAGGAGGCGAGCTAGGCAGCGCCGGGGCCCGGCGGGACGGGGCTGGGGCCGGGGACACCCAGGGCACCGGGCAGGTGCCCCCCCGGCGCCCCCCTCCTCGGGAGGCAGAGCCCTGCTCCTGCCTTGGCTTCTCGCTCCGGGGCCGCGGAGGTGCAAAGGGTGCACAGCGAGGAGCGTCTGGGGAAGCGTGCGTGGGGGCGAGGAAAGGGCGCGCAGGGGGATGGAGCGGCTCAGTGTGTGTAGATTTGCTAATATATATATAATTGTTGTAAAGGGAAGGGGGGGAAAGGGAAAGTCTGGGGACTTCTGGTTGTTGTTGCGTCGCCTTAACATTTTGCAGTTTGTTGCCTTGGAGGAAGGCTCTGCCGGGACAGCAGGGCCGGTCCAGTTTGTGGAGCGGGTTCCCAGCGGATTCAGTGCCTTCCCAGCAGCCTGCCAGCGACTCGGAAAATCTCGGCGAGTGCATTTAAACCTAGCGCTTCCTGCTCTCTCTTTTTTTTTTTTTTTTTAATAAATAAATAAACAACTCCCTTTTCTTTGAAACCCAGACTGCCAAGTCCACGCCGTGTGTCCCAGGGCCAGTAAAGCGGCAGACGCGGCCGCAGCCGTTTGCTGTCCCGGTTTCTCCCAGGGACGCGCTCCGAGGGAGGCCCGCCGGGGAAGCCCCCCGCCCCGCCGCGCCGGGAAGGCTTGCGGGCTCGCCTTCTGCGGAGGTCGAGTGGAACCTTTGCTTCCTCACTGGACACCCCCACACCCTCCCTTCTATTTTTCATTGCTGCAAGGAGAGAAAATAAAGAAAAAAATTCTGAAAAGCGGGAGGGAAGGGGGAACCCCGGGGATGGGGACAGGGGCGCCGCAGGGATTGGGGGGTTTAGCGTCATCTGCTAAAGCCTCGCAGCCGCCGGTTGGCCGGGGCGAGAGGCAGGGAGGGGGCGAGGGGGGCGGGGGTCCCCCCTGGGGGCCTCTGCGGCCCTTCCCGACGTGTCTCTGCGCCCCCGCTGCCCCCGGCTCTCCCGGCTGCGGGCACCTGCCCTCGCCGCGCCAGCGACGGACCGGGATTTCTCCCCGTGTCCGCAGCAGTTCAGGGCCCAGTCCAGCCTGAGTTCAACTTGGGAGCAAATGTCCCACCCAGGCCAGTGGTCCTGCATGACTTCGCAGGACAGCTTTTATCTCCACTGTATAAAATTGCCGTGACATTAGTGAAATTAAGATTTACCCTGGGTTCAGGCTAGTAGGGCTAAGAACTAAATGCCACCCTAATAGCTCTCTGATTTCTTTTCTCATGTTTTTGTCAGCCTCTGTGATGATTCTTCTTCTTTTCCTCATTCCAATCACTTTAATATTATCATGACCAAACTAATATCCTGTATTAATATGCTAATATTCCTTCTCTTTTCACTTGTTTCCTTAGTTTCTTTTTCTGCTTGTTTTTGTTGACCTCCCCGACTCCACACGTTGCATCTGCTCTCCAGTTGTCAGAATGCTTTTTTTTCCAAGAGGCAGTTGGATGGTTAACGCAGCTGGATCCTCTCTAGAAACTGGGGTGTTTCACCTCTTCAGATGGTTGGTGGTTGTTTGTTGTTTTTTTTTTCTAAAAATAAAATGAGAAAGGGAACTAAGAATGAACCATGTTCCAAAATCAACAACTGTTCACATGACCCAGATGCTTCTTCTTACTGTTACCACTGTCTCAAGCAAAATGATGAAGACAAATTTTTTTAGGATAATGAAATCTGCAATTCAATATTCACTTCTTAGCACTATTTCTCTATGATCTCTATACAACTGTGCTTTCCACAGAATGATTATATATCTTTTTAATTTTTTTTTCTTGCTTATGTCACTGAATAAAATTAGAACTCTATAGCACACAGCCTTAAGTTAAGAGATTCATAATGTAAACATGTCTGTAACAGATAATTCAAAAATTACTGGTTTTCTCTTCTTGGTTCAATAACAAAACATTGGAATTTGTTCAAGATCCAAAGTTTTTCCATACTTGTGTTAAAGACTAGAAAAAGGCAAAAAGAAAATGTTACATTTTATTTTTAAATACAAATCAAAATCTGGATCCTGCATTATGAATCCTGATTTTTAATGGATCACTGGAAATTTTGCAGCAGCAATACAGAACAGTAGTAACATTCTTACATGAGCCACTGATTCTAAAAATAACGTTAGAACTTGAAAATGCAGTTGCGGTATAAGCCAATGAACACAATATGCAAACAGCACAGATAAAGTATCGAGATGCATTTCATGTTGCGTCAAAGACTTTGGAGGAGCCTCTCGGCCACACATGGATTTATAGGAGCTGAGAACCTGATGAATGCGGCTTTAATTTTTTATGTTTCATGTTTTTCCAAAACTGGCAAAGATTTACCAGAACAGTAGTCTAGATGCAATTTTTTTCTTAGACACCTGTGTTAAAACTAAAGCATTCCTTTATGCCCACGAAGAGCTCAGTGAAACAGTGAGATACCATACTGACCCACCACTTGGCCCATGGGGATGTGCTGAGGTTCTGGAAGCTCAGTCTGCTAAGAGTATAAACAAGTTATGGAAACATTGCAGACAAGCTTCTTCTTGGAATGTGATCCCGTCTCCCAGAAATAATAAGACTGTGGGGTCCCTTCTCCCCTCACCCTCACCTCAATCCAAGATAGCTGCACCCTGGTCTGTGGATCACAGTGCAATAAAACAGCATGTCAGGCTCGGGAAGCCAGTGAAACCCTGGCCCTGATGAAGTGAGAGCAAAAGTGCTGATAACTTCAGTAGGGCTAGGATTTCACCCACTGTAGAGAAAGGCCTTTCCCTTGCTCAGAAACCCTGCTGCCACCAAGGCTGAGGCCAATCCTGGTCCTTGGTCTCCCCAAAGCACCATGCCATTATCACCGCATTAAGAACAAAAACTGACAGTGTCAATTACTTCTGGGAAAAGATAATAAGGGGTTTTTTAAAGCCTTAGAGCTGTTTGATCATAGCCCATTTTTAGATCCTGGTCTGAGGCGGGTTTGTTTATATTCTCTTTGCCCACTGAAGGCTGCCTTTTGGTAGAAAGTTGAGTTCCCTTGAAGCTATCACATTACGATTAGTATTCAGACATGTAAACCAAAAAAATACGTCTAAATGAAATCATATTTGAGAGACATTACCAAGCTTTCTAAGAGAAGTATAAATAATCAAACGATTTTGCAATCTATAGTCAGGCTGATCTTGTTTTACAGCTGCTCAACCTGAAAGCAGGTTTAAGCAAATTAGTGCTGGAAACAGAACAAAATATTATGATAGCACTGCAAACTCCTGCATCCACATTCTGACCAGCTACTATGGCCCCGTGATTGGTGTTTATTATCGCATTTGTCAGTGTTTCCATTATAAACACTCTAGTGTGGAGGGTTTATAACTCAGCTATAAAAATTCCCTCCAGGATGAAACTTGATAAGTGAAGTCTTAGTCCAACAACACTTTTTTTTTTCTTTTACAAACTTTAAAATAAATTAGTTTTTGAAGTCATGGGGGCACTAAGCAAAAGTGATGGAAAAGAGTTTTTGATTTATTTTTGTTCTCCTTCAGATCAGTGGTGCTTCTCAAAGAGATTTTCTGTGTAGCCCTTTTGGTCCTTTCAATGAACTTGGACCTTTTGGATTTTTTTAATTAAAAATAGCCAAAATACTGAGGCTTAAAATGTGACTGGTGTGCATGCTAAGTCCCTGTTTTCATAACAATTTGTTGTTTTTACTAGGCTTGAATACTACCAATCTGCAACAATGACAGCCAAGCTTTTCCTATTACCTACATATCAGAACAGTTACAAGGATGGATAGGTATGCTGATTATACTATTTTTGTAGTACAGTAAAAATTGTTGTCTTTTCTAAGAAGTTGCTAAATATAATCAGGTCCGATTATTTTATCTTAAAATTTATTCCAAAAAGCATGTTTGTTTCAGATATTGAAATGAATATTCATCACAGCAGTATACCCGGAATAATATAATTGACTGAATAAAAAATGTTCAACTGAAATTGCCTTAAAAACATAGCAGTTTAAGAATTGCAGCTCAGGTAGTTTTTAAAAATTTGCCTGTATTTTATCCAGATTTGATTTTTCCCCTTCTCTGTCCTAGTTTCAGGGGTAACTTTTGGTCTGGTTGGCACTAAATTTTAAGCCCCTAAATTTTTTCACAACCACCACTCCACTGATCACCAGCCACAATCCAGTTCAGTGGTCCTTATGTGCCTGAAATTCCTGTTCCTTCAAATAAGTCAAAGGTAGGGGAGCAATCCTGTAATGTTTACATTAGTATTGTCAATTTTCACATTAATATATACTTGTAAGGACAGTAATGTATTCAAATTGTTGTGTGCATTATATTATGTGTGGCTTATCCTGCTCTCAAAGGCTTCAGTGCTGTAACTGTGACTTGGAGAATCTCCTCCTACACTGAGAGGTCTTGAATGGTTCCCACACCCAGTCATTATAGGGCAGAAGGACAGGCTTCAGTATTGTCACATGGAGCTTTATTTCAAACCAAAGTAAGCAAGCACCCTGAGATGCTAGGCCTGTTTATGCTTTTGTGATACCTCTGCCATAATTTCAAAAAGAGAGATAAAGGGCCTTCTGTTGGTTTAACTGTCTCTCTTCAGCTCTGAAAGCAGAAGACAGTAATTGTCCATGTTACTTCCAGTTCCATCTTGTTTTGCTCCAAGCCTTACAGGGATTCAAGGGAAGGTAATGCATTTTATGATTTTCTACACAGCAAAGAGGAAATCTCTGCATGGAGGCTCTTCACCATAAACAAATGAACCGAGAGAAGGAGAAGTTAATTCAGATGTTGATACTTTTTTTTTCCCTTGTTTTTGCTTGTTTACTTACTATACAGTCTTTAACTTTGTTAATGAATTCTGACCTTTGAAACTTAAGAGTTATCAGAGGAAAGAGTGGTGACTATAGCACAAAGGATACAGGAATAAATATACCACAGCAAATACCATCACTGCTTGAACATTTCAGGCTCATGTGGGGTAGATGATGTCTCTGATCTGAATAAAAGGTATCTTAACAACGACTTTCAAAACAAAGAGTGATTTAGGATCATTCGCTTTTTGCATGACCGAGATGAGATACCATATAAAGATCCTGATTTTTTGGAGGCCACTGCTGAAACAAAGGGCATTAAAAAGTTGTGAACTGAAGCCACAGCCATTATTTTGGTCTTTGATGGTGAAATGAAGGTGTGCAGCTCCACTAGCACTCTTCAGCTGTGAATAGTGATTACAGTGCACTTACTGCTCATATCCAGTATTGCTGGAAAACTATATTGCATTTTACAGTGCCCTGGAATTCCTACTCAAGCTCAAAGGTGCTTGGCAGGGCTGCTTCTCTGTGGAAATCCAGGTGCAAAGGAGGCACTGGGCCTTGCTCCTAGAGCCCTGCAGCAGGAGGGGCCATGCTGTCTCCACAGGGTGTTTCTGGATAAAATGCCAGTTGCAAAAAGCACCCACCCTGATAAATACAACGAGAGATTAGAAATATAAATAAAAGTTTCAATACACAGACAATGCACAGAAACTTTTGGAAGTTGAAGGGAGACCCAACACCTTCACCTTGACACCTCACTCTGACCGGAGAGCTGGTGGCTCTTTGAACTCACCTTTTACCCCTCCACTGCTCTGCTCCTCTCTCTCCTGGTGAACAGAGGGCCCTTGCAATACAAAGAATGTCTCCTTTAAAACACATTTGTTTGAAAAATGAACGCAAAACCCGGTAGAGCTAGATCCAGCCACAGCACATCAGATTTCATGTTGCAACAGTGTGCTACATTTTCTATTAAAGCTGGCGCCAGTGATGACATTCTGCCATTCAGTCCACTCTGTGTGGTTGTATATTTTCTTAATGAGGATTTGAAATCAGCCCCCATCACTTAACTGACAGTCTGCCAGAATTATGCCATCTTTCCAAATACAGAGATCATATGATCCATCTGTTGTCTGCAGCCATGCAGGGGAAACATTTTCCAAAGAGAAATGTGGGTTGGCCCCAAAAGTATGTAATTATCCAAATGCTGAAGTGTTTCAGATGTTTCAAGGTGCTCTTGGACCTGATCTTGGCCATCTAAGCTCCTATGAAGTTTTTTAGAATAATGTACGTAACTAAGCCATTGAGTTGGCAGGAAATTTTCGGAGTACAGAAATAACTGAAAAATTATTCTTAAATAACTCTGAGCTGAATCAGATATTTAGGACTCAGCAATATCATCTGAGACATTTGGGAGTGCTTACACTTTTAAGTAGTTCACATTTTTGTTGTTAATATCATCACATATAAAACAAAAGGCAAAGAGCATTAAATGAATATGCAGAAATGTATTTTAAACTATTTTTAATCATATTTTAATGATATGCCAGAACACTGTAATAACTCTGCAGCATCCTTGACTTTCATAACTCTGCAAACTACCAGATACAAGAGAAGTTGTAGGATAAACAATAGTCATGGAGAAAAAAAGAAAAGGAAAAAGGAAAAGGAAAAAATAAAAAGAAAAAAAAAGGAAAAAGGAAAAAAAAGAAAAAAGAAAAAATAAAAGAAAAAAAACCCAAAAATATGACTGAGAGACTGCAAAATAAAGGGCTATCTTAGATCTTTCCCTGCCTTACCTGAAGATGCATGGAATTAATTTCAAATTACATCCGAGACAGTTTAAATTTTCTCTGCAGATATCTTGAATGTGGCCAAATATGATTAAACTGATAGTTTAGGTCCTCATTATGTGCCACCTCCTTGACATAAGAACCCAAATTTTAATCATGAGCAAATGGAGCTTTCACTGAAGTACAGACAAGTGTACTTGAACTACTAAACCAAACCTTGGTAAGATAGAGTTCAAGTGCTATTGCTGAAAACACCTTTACTAGCCCCAAGGTATTAAATTTGGAGACATGCACATGTCCGTTACTTTATTCTGTCAACCATACATGGGTTGACAACAGTGTAAGTCAATTCTCACAATTATATGTTCCACATATCCAGGAACTGAATGATTACAGCATCCCCTCTCAGATCACAACTGCCATACCTATAGACTGGACCACATTAAACTGAGGAAGTTCTGTGATGTTAATAGCATGGGGTTTGCCTTTGGAGGGTAAACGAGTTCTACCAAAGCTATAATGAGAACATATGGTACTTGTCATATTTAAAATATACAAGCATATTTCCTGAAAAAAAAACCCAGAGATTTGTCATATTCTCTTTGAGAGCAGTAAAAGCATGAATCTTCAGTGTCCCGTTGGCCAAACCCTTTGAAGGATCCAGTGCATAAGCCAAGTCTTTGACTGGGGAGGATTTTTGAGCACAAGGTCAGTGTTCTTTGCCTCCAAGTTGAAAAGACATTCTAGGTAGCTGAGAATGGCACAGAAAGTGAAAAGTTCTAATGACACCTCCTTCAACCCTGCTTCCCCTCCCAAAACACAGTTCTTGTGAAGCTATAGGTCATTAGCATTTTTTATTGGGAGGGTTTCTGAATCACTTCCATACCACAGAAACACCTAATATCACCCCAAAGATGCAGTGTGACCTCAGAGATGAAACGAGGAGGCTTTATGCCCAAAGTCTTTCCTTTTGCTGAAAACACCAAATGACAGGAAGTCTACATGGAGATGGGTAATGTTTGCCTTGCAGCAGCATGGTGGAAATACCAGCAGCACGGTGGAGGTTTCCTAGTCAGTGAAAATCTAGTGAAAACACGAGCTACATTTGCTGTGGTTTCTTTCCACTCTATGCATAATACTACTACTACCTGTATGGCACTGTTCTCCTGCATCTGTATTGCCAAAGGGGTGAAGTTATCTGCATCCTTTGCGGTGCCACAGCTGTTATTGGGGAGTCGCTAGTCCATTCCCTTCGGTTTTGGTGCCCTTGCAGTAGCACCTATTCCAGCATAGATTTCAGATTCCGTTTTCAAATGCTGTTGAGCAAAGTCTAATGGCAGGTTTTTGCCATGTAATAGTTTGCTAACATTTATGACTTAAGGAGCAGTGGAAATCCTCTTTTTGCCTCAATGAACAGTTTGGGAGGGTATGTGTGAAGAAATACAATGGCTCCCATAACCACAAGGAATGAAAAAGCATCTTCTCTCTCTTTATAGCAGTATAGATTCCTTCTGATCTACACCAGTTCTGTGAGAATACGAAGGGCTGTTTCATGTAGTGATAGCTGGGTGACTGTATTGCCTTTTCCCCTCCTGGCTATATGCTTTTGGATTCGCCCCTTACCCTTGATGTGAGCAATTATGAAGTACCTCCTATTATACATCTGATTTAGCATTAAGAACTTAATTTCCCAACAGTGTGCCTAATCTTTAAACATGGTTATTTTTCTTCTTTTTTGGATGAAATTTACTACCCACAGTCAATTCTGTGCGGAAATGGTAAGACTTAGACAGTTAACCTGCCAGCTACACTAACAAATCAGACAGTTTGACATCCAGACCAGACTATTAGTTCCTGCAATGAACTGACAATGTGAAACCACAGATGGAAGGATTTGGTGTTGCAAAATTTTACCTGCCAAATTGGAAGCTGAGTTGTCCTCTCAAAAGAGACAGCCCATTCTGGGATGCGTCTTTGAGAAGGAGAATGTGGCAGCTGTTTCACTTTGTACAGCAACATGACACAGTGTTATAGGAAAGAAAATACAGAAAATTATCTTAGTTGATTGAAATTAAGCCAAATGACAGCGTGCCATACCACAGCCACTCAATTACATACATTGAATGTAGATAAAGTTGTAGTTACCCATAATGGAATCTGGCCAGAAGACAACATCATGAGTCTTTCCGAGACACTAAAGGATCTCCACTGACCAAAAGTTTAACATGTTGGCTGATAATAACTATGTTGAAGGCCATTTGGGGATAAGCAAAATAGATCATAAATGTCACTGTAGATAGCATATGGCTGTAAGCCATTGCAATATAATTGATCAAACTTCTATCTCTCTGAAAGGAATGACAACCATTTTTGCTGTCAAATAATCCCCATTCAGCAAAAATTCCTGCATTCAAATTACCCAAACCTCTGATAGAATGACTGCAAGGAAGCAGTGCAGTAAATGCTGTGGGGCTGTAGTCTGGTTTCATATTGTCTGCTTTTTTATTAAAAGGTATGCTGTTAAATACTATGTATTGTTGTAGAGAAAAGGATTACCAGCTGAAGGTGTAAACTTCATTGTTTTGTAACAAAGTCCATGCTATATTCCACTGCACATCCTCTGCCTTTAACTTAATTACATCTGCTGTCACCAAGACCTGCATTAGCCCATTTGCAAAGTGTGTAACAGCAAAGAATAACATTAGATCAGACATTAGAAAATTTCATAAACTTCTTGAATATGAATTGAGACATAAACCTGAACTTATTCTAGTCAAACCTCTGCTCTGACTTTGAAAATCTGGGCCATATCTTACTGCTTAGGGTCCAGCCCATAGATAGTACCACTGAGCTCAAATCATCTTTGCGCTTACTAGGTCAGCATACTTTAACAAAAACGTTTCTACCATGAAGCAAAATATGGATGCTTTGAAGACTGAAAACAAATTACAACCTTCATGCAAAGGATTAATTTTTAATAATGGAAAATTCCACAAATTCAGCTATATATTAAGGTACAATGACTGACCCTTTACTCCAAAGGCAGCCTCTCTTAAATATTTCTTTTTATTCAACAATACTCTCAGCCTGGACCTGTTTTCATTTTTATTTTATTTAAAGTTTAATTGACCCATTTTAGGGCTTGATCCAAGCCCACTGAAACACTCCCCTTGACATCAAAGGATTTTGGACCAAGTCCTTAATGAATGCAAGCACAAATGTTCTAAAAGGAGAAACGAATATTTCTCTGCTGCTGACATGAACTATTTTTAGTGCTGCAAGGTCAGATAGTAGATTTTGGCATCAGAATATGTTTGAGATAGATACCTTTCAAGGCAGAAGCAGAAGCACTGTAGTATTTTATAATACAGCATAGATACAAATACAGATGTTTGTCTGGAGGTCAGACTACATAGGCAGACACATACATGCATACATGAACAGTGAATGTGTGTTAATTTACTTTAATATATTAATAAACTACTGCTTCTTCTGGAAAACTGCCCTAGGAGTTCGGTAATGAAGATTTGTGCTCTAGATCAGCTTCATTGTGTGACCTTCTATACGACCTTTTGTCAGAAATTAAAACTAGGATATGGACCTATGGACAGATTAACCTCTGGTGAGCAAAGTGGCCTGACTAATCATCATCCTGTTTTCTAGAGGTGGGCAAATGAGATTGGGGTATAAAATGAGGGGTAATGGTTTAGAGTAGATCTTTAATTATCATAGCAGCTAGTCCATAACACAAAAGAAATCTAACCTCCCCACTTAGAAAGAAATACATAGACTTTGCTTCCACCCTGACTGCCTTTTCTGAAAGGAAATGCAACCTGGCAGAGATGGAGATAAACCCCTGCTACTTCAAAAAGTCTTCTAGCTGTAGGCAAGTGTCCTTAGAGGGAAGGTAAGTGGGGAAAGAATGAGTGTTCACCTCTGTGAACCTTCCCCTTCCAGGCTCCCTTCCTCTGCATGGCTACAGTCATCCCCTGTGTAGTCTCGGGGTGGGAGGAGGAGGAGGTTGGATGGGTTCCAACTTGCAGACCTGGTATTCAATCAGGCTACCAATCGAAAAAAACATTTCCATTTGCCTAGGAGAGCATATGTGTATGTTAGGACAACCTTCCAGGCCCTTTGCCTGACACCAGGCATTGCTGCCTGCCTCAGAGGTGAAGGAGAGCCTGCTGCCCTATCTGGTGATGAGAGCTATGGGGCTCTTGTGAGTCATGGTTGTTTCTTGCATGACCTTTTTTTTCATTTTGTTCTCTGAGATCCCAAGAGCAGCTGTAACTCCAAAGGAGACCACAGTGAGTAAGAAGCACAGGGGGTTCTTCCCCAGGGTGCAGACATGGCTAACAAGGGAAAAGTCCATTTCCATGCTGAAAGTCTGGTTCTAGGATTCTGACTCAAATTGCATGAGCTGCAGGAAGAGTTTGAGTCCACCCCTAGGAAGACAGCTTTGTGGAATGCTTTATCCGTCATCTGTGCCCGAGGTGCGCCCTCCCCCACCTTGGAAGAAAAAGCAGAGTTTGTGGCTAAAAAGGCCTGAAGTTTTATGGAGTTTCCATGGGCCAAGTGTACTGAAAGATTGAATATATAGATTTGAGTAATGTGTGGGAGCAGGAAGAATACGAAAGATATATTTGCATAGTTCAGGAAAGATGGAAGAGATGGAAAAGAAAAAAATAAAACAAAGGAGCTGAAATAGCAAATAAGCTCCATTATTAATATAAATAACCATTATCCCCTGGAGTGTAGATAAGCTTGTTTTACTAAGCAGTCTTTTCAGATTTAGACATGAAACCACATAAACAAGACCCAGAGTCATAATTAGGGGCAGAGCTCCACCACAGCACTAGTTACATTGATCTCCTGTGATGGGAAAAAATGGTCTTCTCTGGGTTGGAGGAGAGGATACCACTCAGGCTTCCAACAAGATACTCATGCTCTTCTTAAAAAGCCCCATCCACTGCCATGAATTATTTCTAGAGCTGAATAAAACATATATGAATAAAAGATTTTCTATTAAAACACGCATTGCAAATAATTTCAGATCTTGATTTATTAGGACACCTGTCTCCTATGTGGGATCGCTTGTTTGGTAGCAGGACACGGCTATTTTCTCAGCCTTGCACTGCGGTGAAAATTGGGAAGAGAGGGCGATGCAGACCGGGGCAAGCCCTGTGCGCAGGGGCGCAGCGCTGCCTCCGCCGGGGCGGGGCGGGCTGGGGCGCTCCGCGGGGGCTGGCAGCACTGCAAGCAAGGAGGAGGAAGGCTTCCCTTCAGGCAAGTGAAGGAAAAAAAGCCACCGTCACATCCTCCCGCGCCAGCAAGCCTTAGGACGTGTAGATGAACGACCGCATCACAACAAGCTTAAAAAATTAAATAAAAATCACTGCAGTCGTTTTGACAATGAAACTGCTTCCTTGAAGGAGTCCCGTGTTATCCTTCTGTTCTGCAGAGCTTCCAAACGAAGTGAGTGGCAAAGCGCCGTGGGCTGGAACCACACCAGTGAGAAGTGTCCGTGTGTCCGCGGAGGGTCGGTGTGCCTGTTCGCCCCCCCCGGCCCCGCTGTCCCGGGGGCGGCCGTGCCGGTGCGGCACCGCGCCGGGCGCGGGGGGAGCGGCGACCTCGGCGCCTGGGTCCTCCCGAGCGAGAAAAAAACCTCGGCCCTCGCTGAAACGCGGAGGCTTTGGAGGAATCTCTGCAAACAGCCCCGGCAGCGGGCGGGCAGCACCCCACGCCGTGAAACTCGGGTGAAGGGACGCGGGCTGCTGCTCAGGAGCACGGCGGGGCCACTCACCTGGGAGCCCTGCTCGCTGCCGCCGGCCGGAGAGGGGAGCGGCGGGGAATCGTGCCCTCCGGTGGCCGCCGGCCGCACAGCCCAACGGCCCCGCAGCCCCGGCCCCGCTGCCCCGGCCCCGCT